>SNQJ01S0075028.1:41795-56324 GCA_010110895.2 Picea sitchensis
ATATCTTTAATGTTTATATGTCAATAAATTAAAAGGAAAAAATGGATTGTTGGGATTCACTCTCATCTATTAGAAGTTATAAACATTGGAAGAATAATAT
Source organism: Picea sitchensis (assembly GCA_010110895.2). Taxonomy (NCBI): domain Eukaryota; kingdom Viridiplantae; phylum Streptophyta; class Pinopsida; order Pinales; family Pinaceae; genus Picea; species Picea sitchensis. The sequence continues at coordinate 41,896 of SNQJ01S0075028.1, forward strand.
TATTGTTGGTGCCTTCAACACCATATTTAACAAAAATGAAAAAAATGGGAGGGAGTATAGTTAGGGACCCTCTTCAGAAGAGAATGGAATAGTTAATATCTCTTTGGGATCTGGTGGATGTAAAACTAGTCAAGGGTAAGTACACCTAGACAAACAAAAGAGAAGACACGTGACACATTGCAACTCGTCTAGATCGGTTTCTTATTCAAAGTGAATTTCCTAAAAATAATCTATCTATCTCATTAAAAATCATCCCTTGGGTAGCATCTGATCACAAATCAATTTCCCTTTTGATGAGAGACTCTCCAAATTATGGTCCCATTCCTTTTCGATTTAATCCTTTTTTGTTATAAGATAAATATATTGTGTATTCAATCTCCAAATCATGGAGTAGGTGGGTGGTTTTCTCCCTTGTTTTCATTTGGGAGAATAATCTAAAGGAAACCAAAATTTCCCTCCATAAATGGACCAAAGGGGCCTACTCATCTTCTAAGTTGGAAAAAGAGGTATGTAAGGTGCAGTTATTCTCTATCCAAGAAAGCATGGAACAAGATACCATCCCAAAGAGTAGATTGAAAAATAAATTTTGACCTTTCAAAAATAGCACAAAAAAATAAGGATGGAGGGGGAGATGTGGAGACTAAAGTCTCGCAGCTTATGGCTAAATTTTGGTGACAAAAATACTACTTTCTTCCATTGACAAGAAAAATCCGGGATGTGGAAAAAAAATGTTAATAAATCACTCTTGAAGATGGTTAAATTCTCAACTCATTTGAAGAAATCAAGGAAACAACTAGGAATCACTTTGAGAATCTTTATACAGAAAAGGAATGGGAAAATCTAGAGGATATGGACTTGATGCAATAAAATATTCCTTCATTAATTACCCAAAAATAAAATGATGATCTAATGCAAGAAATTTCATAGGAATAAATTTAGTATGCAATATGGAATTTATCCCCTATCAAAGCTCATGGGATAGATTCCTTTACAATTCATTTCTACAAGGAATGTTGGAATATTACCAAATTTTGTTTAACCAAAATGTTACAGTATGTACATAGATCATGCATAATCTATCAATTGGGTTTAGCTTGGGTGGTTGGAAGGAAATATTGTTCTCCTCCCCACCTAGGTTTAATCCTGGAAAGTTACATGTTGAGCTCATAACAAGTACAGTTTTGTAATGGATTCAAGACTTGTTGTTGACTAGCCTTATTCCCTGAACATTCTAGGATTTACCTTGGGTACCATCCTTGAAATGAGGGGAATTACTCGAGGGTTTTCCTTGGGAAATGTAACCTAGAAAAAAATATCATATAGGATCGAGGGAGGCACAAATTTGTCATTCCTTACACTTATTCTGAAGGAGTACAACCAATCTTCCTTTTATATATTTCACCCCATCCCGTTGTGTAATGAATATTATAAAGTGATCAAAAAAATAATTTCTAACATATTAAAGTAGCTTCTTCCGAAAACCATATCAAAAAATCAAGGTGGATTCATGGAAAAATGGAAGATAGTTAATAACAATACAATGGTTTAGGAGGTGATTCATTCAATTCATTCAAACGAAGAAAAATGTACTAGGAGGTGATTCATTCAAGTCATCAGTCTTCTTCTTTATGTTGATGATATCATTCTTATGGAAAGGAGTCCCCATGATCTTGAAAACCAACTAAGAATCCTCAAGGATTTTTGCTCCAATATGGGTATTGTTACCACCCAAACTAGTAGCCCTACAAAAACTTAGGATGTTACGGGAGAAACACAAGGAATAGGTGTCCAATTTCACCAAAACACCCATCCTCTCCATGTTCAAGCCCAACTCCCACTCACGAAAGGCTTTGGGAGGCTTCTCTATAATACAACACAATCACCTTACCCAACCGATTAGTAGATCAATGACTTAAATGATGGGATATGGTGAAAGGGGTAGGAGTTAATTATTTTAATTCTTTCTAAAAAAAAATATACTGCAGATAATAGAATGACCAAACAACAAGCTGATCTTACCCTTAATTCTTCAAGAAATGATAAAAATGAAGTACAAGTTGATCTTACTACTTTCTGGATGACTTGTAATGTAAGTAAATTGATTAAATTGTCTATAAATGGATGATTTCCTTGTTTTCATGTTACTTCATACTTGCAAAACGAAATAAAATGCAGAAAACAACAAGGAAAATGACCTTTTGAGGCCTCCCACTAGTGAAAAATTGCACTAGATCATTAGATCTGTGGGTAAGAAGGCTAGGGAAGCAATATGTAAGTTTTTATTAATCCCAAGGACCTTTAGATATTTAGTACATTTAATTTCCAGCAATATGGAAATTACTTTTGCAGATTTGGGGTTCAAATCCCCCAAGGGTCAAAACCCAAAATTTTCTACAGCCAAATATTTCAATTGTTCAACTGTAGTTATGTTCTATGATGACCATAAATAAATATATACTAAGAAAATCAGATCTGGAATTTAAAAGAAAAGGGTTTAGGAAGTAAAACTTACAAAATATGACCTTCAATTGTGCTAACCAAGTGTAGATATGAATGTTTTATTGGTTGTTATAATGCAGGTATACACACTTTTTCTCACACAAACCCTTGTAAAAGAAGTTAAATAAAAAAAATAACACAAGGGGAATATTTATCTTGGGGTAGGGAGAAATCCCACAAGGAAAAAACCACAAGATCTACTAGCTTAATCAAGATAAAATTGAAACACAAAGATATAGTATGATTTTTTTGTATTTTTTGTAATAAAATATGATTGAGAATATTTATAATTAAAATGGTTGAGGAAATTGAGATATTTTTCTTCCCTTTAATTCTTACCTTATGACGTCTCTGGTTTGTGTGATTATGGCCCCATGAGATTAAGATTGGCTGGATAGATCTCTAGACAATTGGGTTTGGAGTGGAAGCACTATCACCTCCAATGCTAGAGATTTTATCGATAGATGAGTTCTTCCTTGGATGTTGCTAGGAAATCTCCTCTACATAATGGTTTACAATATACCAATCAACTTGCATAGAAGAGATAATAGACCACTTGGTTGAAGCTACTCCCAAAGGAGTTGGTCCAAGAAATTGGGTGTATTACCCTTGGATCCCACAAAGAGAGTAAGGGGACGAAGGCATATATTCCTCTCTTCCACGTGACTATGTAGCCCCTCAATGGATTGATGGAATATCTTCCACAAGTCTCCTAAAGAACCCCTGCCAAGAACACAATTCCAAATACCCAAGACCAATAAAAGAAGGCATTACAACATATAATCCACAGTGACACAAGAGAATTGAGTTTTGTAAAATGGCATTATGATATCACAAAGTTTCAACAACAAAAATGAGAGGAGTAGCTAGCCTTATAGAGAAAAATTAGTAACGGCTAGTTTCTAACTCCCCCATTAAAAATAATATTCTTGGTTTGCACATCCACAATTAGTTGGAGGCTAAACCATTGATAATATTTTTTATTACATCACTCCATGGTTAAAATGGGATAAATTCCATTTTTAGAATGCTTGACCAATTTATTTGGTGGAGGAAATAAACTTAGGGACAATTTCCCCTTGAGAAATGAGCATAACGACTATATTTTGTCCACATTGACTATTCTTCCTTCCAACATCTAGTTTGACTAGTCAAATCAATTAATGAGTAGTTTCAATTTGTCCCAAAGAGAATGATTTGGTCATTTAGTGGTTAAATTAACCACTTTGCTTGGAAATAGAGCATCTTTGAATAAAATTAATTATTTTTCATGTCCCAGGATGGGGTGATAGTGGGAACCACGCGTCTAGCGGAGCAGCTAGGAGAGAGTCACTGTGGTGTCAACCATGTGACAGACGTGTGCCTCCCCCTCCCACCACCTTAATTCCTTTAAGCCGACCTTGCATGAGACAGGGCACCATTACTCTCAGTGCACCCTGCTCTGCCTTGTCGTCCATTCGATGGACCAACTCCATTGCTCTGCTTTTACTTTGTGTGTGTGTTGGTTTAATGTAACGCACCATCTCCTCAGGTTTTATGAACTGCACCAGGTGTTTCAGATGCCTCATTCTCTCTTGGTTGATTTCTCCAGAGCTCGACCTCCTGCCCAACAACTCTTTGGCTTGTTGTCGCTCACTCCCAGTCGTTCTTGCCCTCCTTGTGTTTCAAATATGCTTAGACAGAGAGGGAAGTCCAAACAAGGTTTGGCATGGTAGCCCAGTCGACCACGTTTGTCCCTCCGCCCCCCACCTGCACCCTCCCACAGTCCCTCCTCCTCGTCGCCCACCTCGTCCTCCTCCCTGGCGTAGTCGACTCATACTCCAGCCAACCTCTCACCCCTTTCATCGTCGTTTTCCTACAGGATGGAGTGGCTTGATTTCTCGAGAACCTCGTTGGAATTCCACCCAGGACCCCTGGGAAATTCGACCTCTGCTTCACACCCAGTTCCATTGGCTCCTCCCAACTCACCGACCCGCTCGGCCTCCCAGTCGCTTTAGGCCCCGCTTCTTGGTGCTCGTTCTCAGGATGAAGGCCCCAAAGCAAGCCAGAATTCACGTCAGCAGCCTCACTCACGAGCCGACTCTAGTTCTGACCCAAATTTTAAATTGCAAACAAGCCTCGCACTACTGCAAGACTTGGTATTTGACTTACGTCGGGACTTGGATGACCTTCGGTTTCACCTGGAGATTATGGACGGCAAAGCTTCACAATTCCTGCATTTTCTCTCAGCATTGCAGGGTGCCCACCACCCCCCAGCAGAAGAAGCTCAAGCAGCAGGAGATGTGACACTAGTATTGGCACCATGTCCCCCACTGGGGACTTCGGAGAACGACGCACCAAGCCAGTAGGAGAACGTGCCACCAGCCCAGCCAGAGGACGCCATGCAGCTGGACGGGACATTAGTCGAGGAGGAGTCGGATCCTCCTGGGGACTCGACACTCGGTGCCTTCTTCTTGGACGCATGGTTGCAATACAACCCCACTACGTGATATGTACAGGTGTCTTTGTTATTTTTTATGTGTGTTAATGTGGTTTTTCCTCATGAATTCCACCTATATCAACTACTGTCTATGGCTATTATTGTTAATTTGGTCACCTTTAGGGCTCTGAATTTTGGGTTTTCTTAATGTCAGTAGAAACCTTGTTATGTTTGGCAGTTTAATACTTAACCTTTGGAATTGTTCAGCTGGCTGAGCTGGTTTCCCCTTGGGGTAGCTCATTGTTTACAACCTAGAGAAACAGAAGTATTTTGTAATCCTTGATTTTGACATACTTTTATACAATCTTACTTATAAAAAAAAACAAAAAAAATTGCATGTGAAGAAGGAATCTTTGACTTGCCAAAATTATTCCAATTCTAGAAAAAAACCCAAATGTTCCACTTCATGACCATTTTTTACCTTGTAAAATGTGCCCCGTGATTTTATAGAAGAAGTGGGAGGATTTTCTCTTGGGGGGTAATATCTTCATCAATATTCCATCAATGAAAATTCTGCAATACGTGTTTTGCTCGTGATTTTTTTCTGGTCATTATGAACCCATGTTGTATTTTTACCTCGGGGAACCACTTCCTCGAAATACATGCATTTCATGAAAATACATGCAATGATGAAAACCCCCATAATAATTCATCAATCACGATTTTGCAATATGGGTTTTGCTTGTGATTTTTTTCTAATCATTTTGAACCCATGTTGTGTTTTTTCTTCCAAGGTGTATCTGCATGAAAAGACGTGCAATGCTGAAAATTCCCTTAATAATTTGTCAATCACAATTTTACAACATGGTTTTTTCTCATGATCTCTTTCCAGTCATTTTGAACCCATGTTGTATTTTTTCTTTGGGGACCTCTACATGAAAAGACGTGCACTTCATGAAAAGATGTGCACTGCTGAAAACTTTGTGAGACTTCCATGTTGAGAACAAAAATGATAGTGCACCATGGCCAAGGTATGCATGTAGAATCAATATAAGATAACCATGTGGGAATACATAGGTGTGCATGACATGGACTGGACTAGGCCCCACAAACTGCAATCACCCCTACATAATATATGTGGCTTCACACAATCATGTGTCCCAATAGATCTGTGCCACAACCTCCAATCCTATCTAAGACAAGAGATGGTGAGACGGGGACATAAGGGGACTGATCATGAAAAGACTAAGTCTGGAAGTCCACTACAAAAATCATCCACTATGGTTTACATGGCTTTAACTTATATCCTTGGGCTTACAATGGTGTATCGAAGTGAAAAAATCTAGGGTACCTCCTAGAGAGGTAATAGGTATGATTGTTAATACTAACAAGACTAATATCATGATCATTAAATCCAATAATATCACTTATGATACCTTCATATATGTCAACAACAACTTGAAGTAAATGACTTCATACAAATATATTCGAATTGATATTCACCACAAGCTCAACTGGAATTATAGCATTGAGAAAAGGATTATTGGGGGATGGAAAGCTAATTATGGGATTGAAAACAATTGTAAATTAGTCGATCTTTGGATATGGGATAAGAAGAAACTCCTCTTTGAGACTCTTTTCATGTCTATTGTTATTCTATATGGATTTGAATTCTGGGGATACAGTATCTCTCGTGAATCGTGGAGAAAGATAGAGAAAATCAAAAATAATTTTATAACCTATAATCTCAAAATTAAAGAAAATATGCCCTATCCCATCCTCCTCTTAGAGGAAATCCTTTCCCGCATTGAGAGAACAACTATGGCTGGATACCTAATGTATAACAACAAGTTAAACAATATGGAAGACAAGAGGCTTCCTAAAATTGCTTCAAAATCTAGTCGTAACCACCTTTGACTCAAGCGAGGATGGCATAAAGATGCCCAATCTTGGATAAGCTATTGGGGAATCATGGAAGACACCCTTTTGCAGAAGAAGGATACTATTAAAAATATCATTAAATCAAAATTTAAGGAGAAAATGTGGTGTGATAAAGGGTTAGAGGAAAAAATAAAATTAAGGTATTATAAGGATGTAATCAACCCTAATCTAGAAGATCAAAATTATCTCTTTGTTTTGACAAGTGTGATCCATAATATATCCACTCTTTCTCTATATCTATTTACATGATATTTATATAGAGAAAGATGGAATGCTAGAAATAAACTTGGAACTTGGATACGTTTAGTATTCCGATGACCTCACTTTGGGCCTAATATCAAGATCGAAACCAAGAAAGCATATATGTATAAATAACAACTCATATAGGGGAATATTTGGGTCTAAGGCTAAAGTATGAGGAAAAGAAAAAAATAATCCTTGCTAAGATAAGAAAAACTTCTCAACTCCATAGTGAAACGAGGTGTTGGTCGATTCCTAAACACCCTAGGATGAAAGAGTGTGTCACCTTTGTAACACTAAGAAGGTTGAAGATGAAAAACACTTTCTCTTAGATTGTCTAGACTATACCAAGATTAGATCTCAATTTCAAAATATTTGTCACACTACCAACCTTCCTAACCTTTTAACTCAACAAAACTATGGTGATCTTGGAAATCTTCTCTTAATGCTTTTCGAGCACAGAAACAAAATTATAAAGAATTGCAAGTAATCCCTTACCCTCTTAAGGTCTGATAGACCAATTTAGTCTCAGTGAACATTTCTTTTTTTTTAAGTAAAATATGATATTACCTCATAAAACTAAAATCCATACAAGTACTAAAGGACCTGGAATCTATTATGTCAATAATGGAAACCAAAACTAGACCTAGGTCCCATAGAAAAGTATCCATGACTATTCTAAGCATCATGATCAGAAGTGCATTTTTTGGAAATATTACAAAACTAGGCATTTTTTGGAAATATTACAAAACTAGCCTGAAAGCCAATAGAACCCTTCATCTATCAAAATAGAGATAGAAAAAACAAAGTCTAAGACTAAAAAGACTTCATACACTGGATGTGTTGTTACTTCCATCACCCTGATGAGACAATGGCTAGGTCGGAGAGACGATGAAGGGATGGAATCACGTGGGACATCATCGTCTGACAATTTCACTTGAAAGTGAGTAAAATAGTATGTCCATCCCATGACTAATGATATCCTGGCGAAAGAGTTGATCCACGACATCCCGATGCAGGTCAAAAATAAGTTGATGGTGGTCCTCAAAGAAGCTACGTGTGGGAGTAAATGTTGTTGTCTTAGGTCCAATTTGAGTAGGGTTTGTGTTCATGTTAGTGGTCACAGGATAAATTTCCTCATCAACCATGGGGCTCATCTCCTCAAGGACTAGGAAAATCCACTGCTCATTTAGAGGCTGGTTGGTAAGGTTTCCCTCCACTTGAAAGGAAGAACTCGGAAAATGTTTAATGTCAATTATAATTGGGGTCTCGTCCTGGAGAAGGATTTTCCTTTTGTTCCTCTCCAACCTCCCTCTGAGCCTACATTGATTATCGGTATTGGGAGGAGGTGCAACAGAGGTAGAAATAGGGGAAGGTGAAGGGATAAGGGTCGGATGTAGGATAGGTAGAAAGAGAGCGAGGTGAGGGCGTCTAACCAGATATAGGTAGTAATATGGGCCACATTTTGGCTTGCCACACTCCATAGGCATGGCTAAGGAGATGAAACCAAAGAACCAGATGTAGAAAGAAAAGATAAAGGGAGGGAGTAAAACTAGAAATGGCGCCAAGAAGGGCGGAAAGTCTTCAAACAGAGCAAGAATAAGATGCAAAGAGTGAAGCATGAACAAAAGCTTTGATAAATTACATGTCCAGGATGGTGAAGTTTCCATTAAGCCTGATTTGAAAACACTTAGCTGCCTTGTACCTGTCTGTATGATGCTCTCCGCCATTGTAAACCAGATCGTGAAGTTTTCTATGATGATCAGACCCGCGCTGAAATCCCTAGCATAAATGTCGCGCATAGAAGTGAAGCTTGAGGTGAAGGAGGCGGTTGGCTGCATTAAAACCTTAGATTGCATGCAGAACAAGTGGCACCCCATCCAAGGAGGGAATTTCCTTTTGATCTAAATCAAAAAATTGTGTTAATAGGGGAGGGACAAGGAGGATACCAGCGTCGATTGATAAATCGTTTCTAGATAGAGCGAATCTTTCATTTGCTAACTTTTTGGCTATTTTATTTACCTCTCAATAGATGTGGGAGGCAATTTAAGTAATATTAAGACATAGGAGGGATTGAAAGACTTCCAGGGAACTAAGGAGACAACAGTTGGGAGAGACTTTTGCGGGATCAAAACCATTTAGAATTTTGGAATCTAGAGAAACAATTATTTGGGAATCCCCTTCGATGACAAGTTGTGTCATGTCCAATATGGAGGCTAATTGGATTCCTATAATGAGGCCTCATAGTTTCACTAAGTTGTTAGAATTCTATCCTAGATTACCAACCATGATATTTTAAATTTGTCCATTATTGTCCCTGATTACCACCCCAAAGCCAGTAGGTCCAAGGTTTCCTTTAGAAGCACCATCAAAGTTCAGTTTGAAAAAACCTTGGGGAGGATATTGTCATGTCTTGGGGATATAGGTAAGTGGGGGCTGGGGATTAAGGGTAGGATCAGGATGAGTGAGGTTAATATTTAAATGCCATTGAGAGAGAATTATGCTTTCACTAGGGTTACATGAAATGTCCTCTTGATACCATTTTTGATATCTCTTTTTTTCTTGAATGCTTTCAAATATTTTATCCCATAAATGGGGGGGAGGAAAGGACTTGGAGTGGAAGACTCGTTTGTTTCTATCTTTCCAAATTTTCCAAAAAACAAATCATAGTAGTAGCTAACAGATCCTATTTAGAATGGGGTTGTGGAAAACTGTTGACACCTAGTTTTCAATGGTGAGGGTTATAATGTCCCTGGTCCTATTCATTTTCCTCATGATTTGTGCCACCTTGTCCCAAATTTCAGCACTAAAAGAACATTGATTTAGGAGATGCTCCATAGACTCCTCTTGTTGCATGCAGAGGTGGCAGAATGACGATCCAATGAATCCTCTTTTCTTGAGATTGTCCCATGTAAGTATGTGATTATGCACAAGGAGGCATAGGAAAGTAGAGACCTTTGGCCAGAGGTGTGATTTCCAAATAATTTTCCAAATATTTTCTCTTGGTTTTAGGTGAAATTTGTCCTTGAGGTTATAGTCTTCTTTAATTGTGAATGAACCAAGAGGAGAGTGACCCCAACGTAAGATTTCCTTACCATCTTGAATTTGCACCTTCCTTTGAGTCGTTGCTTCTTGCCACAGACTTAAATCAAATTCATTTGGTATATTGATATGTGTGCTAAGAATTTTCCAGTTTATCCAATGAGGAGAATGGGGGGCATCCTTCCAAAGATCAACTTCTTTAATGGTTTCTCTATTCTGCATTTGAGTTTGAGTGCACTACATACCATCCAATGATTGCAGGGGAGGTAGTTGTCACTTGAGTCGGACCAGAAGAGGGCATCTCTGCCTCCTCACAACTCCCAAAATGCATGTTCCTGAATAAGAGAGAAGTTACACCATCCAACATTCCATATGTTTAAGCCTGAAATTTGATCAGTCAATCGGATCAGCTGTGCAGTCGGGATGTGGGGAGCGTATTTTTTCTTCCATAGTTTTTCCCATAACTCTATCGGGTGTTTAAGCCAATTCCACCATATTTTATCCCCCATAACTTCATTTAGAATGCAAGTATCCCATAAGCAAAGGCCCTCATTGAGCTTGGGTCTGTAGACTTTTTCTTAGGTTACCAAATCCCATTTCTTCCGCGATTTGTGACCTTTCCATAGAAATTTTCTTTGCATATTTAAGAGGGTATTGAGAACATACTTTGGGGAAGCCAGGGCCGAAACGAGATAGATGGGGATGGTCTGGAGAATGGATTTAATTTGAATAATGGAGGATGTTAGGTTAAGAATTTGAAAGGTATAGGAATTTAAGCGATTTATGAGGGATTGAATAAGGGAATCCCAAGAGATATTTCTGGTGACAGAGTCAGAGAGAGGTATACCAAGGTAATTGGACAGAAGGGAGCTCCTAGGAATTTTGAGTAAATGTGAGATATGGTTATGTATGGACAAAGGAGTGTTAAAGAAAAAGGGTTTGGATTTAGCAAGGTTGATAGAAGTGCCTGAAGCTTCACTAAATTCTAGAAGGATGTTCTTCAATATGGAGGCTTCTTGCGCAGTCGATCTGCCCATTAACATGGTGTCATCCATGAATTTACTGTGTGAAGTGGTTGGCTAAAGACCATGTAGGGGAAGGCCTTGTATGGAGCCATATGAAATGGATGTTTTGATATAGCGACCCAAAACTTTCACCATCATGACAAAAAGGAAGGGAGAGAGGGGATCACCTTGTCGAATCCCTTGGGAAGGGGAGAAAGGATTGGAAGGCATTCCATTGACAAGTATGGAGAAAACATCAGAGAAGCTGAGGTTGAAAATCCAAATGACACCTAGTCATTGCTAAAACTAAAATCCAGGAGAAGAGATTGCATATATTTCCAACTTAAGCGATCAAAGGCCTTAAAAAGATCTATTTTGATGAGCATACCTATGGTTCTGGTGGATTTGAGGGAGTGAATCACCTCATGAACCAATATGACACTATCCATTATTTGGCGTCCCTTGACATAGACTGACTGCTCCTTAGAAATGATAAAGGAAGGGTATGCTTGAGGCAGAGGGTGATTGCCTTGGTGATGATTTTGTATATCACGTTGCACAATGTGATTGACTAAAACTGGTGAGGATGAGAAACTCGCTCCTCCTTAGGAATGACTGTGAGAAAAGTAGCATTGAGAGCTGAGAGGACCTTCTTAGAGGTTTGGGATTCCTCCAAAAGTTTCCAAACATCCTCCCTAACCATGGGCCAACAATGGTGGAAAAATTCAATGGTGAAGCCATTCAGACCTGGTGCTTTTCCCACTAGCATTTCCCTGATAGCGTGATCTACCTCTTCAATTGTGATGGGTCGCATGAGTACCTCATTTTTCTCTTGGGTGATGAGAGTAGGAATGTKCCTTGTAACCTTGTTTATAGTTGGATATCTGTMAGGAATAGGTTCTGAAAGGAGGTTTTTGTAGTAGTTTACTAGTTTTGTTTCCATCCCTACATGATCCATGATTGGTTGTCCCTGATTGTATTTGAGTTTGGTGATATGATTGATATATTTCATGTGAATCATGGAGCGATAGAAGAATTTAGTATTATTTTCTCCCTCTTTTAGCCATTGTACTCGTGATTTTTGTCTCCAAAGTATCTCCTCCTGTTGATATCATTCCTCCAGCTATTGTTTGTGGAGCTCATCGTCATCCTGCAAGGAGTCTAACTGTCCATGGGTGATGGACTCCTTTTGGATCTCCTCCATACGTTGTTCGAGAGTTCTTTGGGCTTGGAAAATGTTTCCAAAAACATTTTTGTTCCATTCTCATAGTTGTTTCTTATATATTTTTATCTTCGATTGAAATTTGTACATTAGTGTGCCCTAGGAGATTGCAAAATGTGTCCACCATGTATTAGAGAGTTCCTAGAAATCTAGATGAGTTAACCAAAAAATTTCAAGCCAGAAAGGTTTGAATTTGGGAGTGTTGACTGTGTCAATCCAAAATTGAATTGGCCAATGGGCTGATCTGGATATTGGGAGAATATTTTCTTCGATTAGAGGTCCATCCAGCATCAGAGCTTCCAAAATGAGGAAGCAGTCAAGTCAACAGGCTACCTGTTGAGCACCCAAGCATCTTTTTGTCCAGGTAAAGGTTCCATTACGTGTTTCAATGTCAATTAAATGTGGGTTCTTAATCAATCTTTGAATATTTTCACTATCCTTGTCCATTTTTCTTATGCCTCCTTTCTTTTCTTCCAAGTTGAGGATAATGTTATGGACACCCCCCTAAAATCCATTTTTAATTTCCCACTAAGTTTCCAATGTTTGAGAGTATTTTCAGGAAGGAGTCATTTTCTGGATTTGTTTGGGGGCCATATGCATTAGTTAAAATCCATTCCTTGCTAGAGTCAATATCTCTATAGAGAGATGAAGCATCCAAGCAGTGGAGAAGAATTTTTCTATAAGGAATATTACAGGGTTCCATAGAATGTCCATACACCCTGCAGCTCCATTTGAATCCTTATAAACAAAGCTATTATGCCTCCAAAAATGTTGAAAACTCGCTTCAGTAGCATTTCCTGGGCATTTTGTTTCATGGAGAAATAGAATGTCTGGATCTTCTACCATGATACAGTTTCAAAGAATTCGCTACTTGGTTCTTTTATTTAGTCCTCTAATGTTCCACAATATTATCTTCATGGGGATGAAAGGGGGGGTGAAGTGAAGAAGCCCTTAGTGAGCCGCTTGATTTTGTCCCAATTTTATCATAAAGATGCCCACCTCTCTTATCAATTGTTGGGATGATTTGTGTCCTCTATGTTTTACCTCCTTAGGCGTTCTTCAAGGTTCTTGACTAGGATCCAATCGTATACCCAGTCAATAAGTTTCCCCCGCAGTTGATTCTATGTATACTTTGTGGACCTTGCAAAGTTGCTCTAAGGGGATTGTATTGTAGTTCATTTTTTTTGTAGGCTTCCTCCAATTTTTCTAGGTTTATACCAACTAGATCTCTTTCATCAAATGTCATATCCATGTCTTCCCCTTCATCTGTGATGAAATCGACCTCCATATGAGTTGGAGATCTTGGCGGAACTATTTGTTCCAAGACAGAGCCTTGAGTTTGTTTTGAGTTGCCTTTGTCTTTGCTTGGGTTTGCATGTTGATGGGGGTTTTATACCTCTTGAGAAACTAGCAGTTGATTTAAAATGTCAAAGGATTTACTGGTATAAGGTTTCTTTTTTTTCCCTTGACTTGTTTTCCTGGGGTTGGGATTCTTTCTACCTACTATCTAGGTAAAGCCATTTTTTCTTATTTTTCTCTTCCTCCCCAGGCTTTGTCGAATTGTTTAAGGGACAATCCCTGAATAGGTGACCATGCTCATGGAATTTTCTATAGCAGAAGGGTATATTCTCATAATATATGCTATGTATCCATTATTCATCTTGATATTCTAGGTTTAAGGATCATGGTAGGGCTATGGAAACATTCATGTAGACACAAATGCGAGCATAAGAGGTATACCTTGTTTGGTAGGTAGCTTTTGGAGATTTAACATATCTTCCCAGAGTATTACCTATGCCCATAAGGATTTATTCCAGCCATAATTCCTGCGGGAGGTAATAGAGGTGAATCCATACCGGTGCAAAATTGAAGTCCTCCTTTTATGGGCTAAAGTAGTTTGTCCAAAATATTAGATAGAGCCCTGCTAAATTAAAGAAATACGACCCATTTTCGAAGATTTGGTCCTTATCTTCCAGGTTGAAGAAAATAATGGTGAAAAAACCCTTGGATCTTAGCTACATTTCATAGTGGCCTTTGGTATTCCACCATGTTTTGATCCAAT
>SNQJ01S0075028.1:57137-79892 GCA_010110895.2 Picea sitchensis
TTTACTCTCACTTCTTAAGTCTACATCAATCCAACTTACTTAGAAACTATCATTAATGAGACAATATAGATTAACTTTCACTAGATATGGCTTAGTGTGACATAGGCACGTATGCTTTTACTATTTTACTATTTTTCTTAAGAGGCCCATTTTAGACCCAAATTTACTCTAATGCATAATAATCAAGGACTTTGAGTTTCATCATCATAATCATAATTCAATAAACCATATCATGTTGTAAAAAAATGCCCTAAAATAATAAGATCTAGTCTATCAAATTAGTAGAAACAAATGGAGCACTACAAATATAATTTTTGAAGAAGAGACTTTGATTCCCAATGAAGAAACTAAGAGTGAGAATGTAATGTATGTCACATTTGCATCATATGTGGATTATGGAAAACTATTGTATGAGGACAAGGAAGAACATTAAACAAATGCATACACGATTGATTAGGATTGCAATCCTGATGGAAACACATATTACCATTATGATGATTTGTCATTGTTGTCACCCAAAAGCGCAACATGGAATCCCTGCATGCAAATTGGTTGCAATGTCTTACTAATTATATATATTTAATAATAAGTAAATAGGTGGGACCCTGTTATGTGAATAATGATGAAGGATGCCTCGCCTTTCTATGCGCTCATGTCTATTTTGCAAAAATGACTATAGTTTTAAATCTTTCCAATAGAAATGGGTGAATGATGAAGTTCCATGGAAATTCATTTTTTTTAAAAGGGGGAAAGGGAAAAATGTTGTTTTAATGAGCATCTTGGTTTATTTTGCTGCACATATAATTTGACTTGTTGATTTAAACTCCAATCATGGGTTATATATAGTTATGGCATATCACACTTATTATGTTCTTATTATTATCATGGACATTGGCTAAGTTTTATAAGGTGGAAATGCTTCCCTAGCAATTAATGTGGGACAAACGATATACTTTGTGCTAAGTGTTAAGTGTGCACACAAAACTTAGGGGTTATGGAAGGTGGCAAAACCGACTTTGCATTGAATTGTTATTTGGTAACTATATGGGATTATTTGTTGGAGGTATTGAGTGTGCTCCTACTGGGCTATGGTTGATGGAATTAATGAAACAAATGACGTGCAATTACTACATGTCGCTCTAACCCTAACTCGAGGTCGCCAACCTCACTTGGTTCACAATTGTGTTGGTTTCTTTGGCTAGTGTTCCCTCTGTCTTGCTCGGCCTTGGAAAGAATAGTTATACTTATTGGTTTTTGGGCATTCTGCATACAGGTATGATAGATCTCGCCTCTCCATCCATGAAATATAGCTCGGCTCAGAATAAAATTGTGAGGTTATCTCTTATATTTACTTGCAGACTGTGTGTTCTTCCAAAGTGTAAATGGATGTATGTTGTATCATGACTGTGCGGATTACTTTTAAGTGGAAGTTCCTCCATGTTGGCATTCAATTGTTTCAAGTTGATGATAGTGTTCAAACTCCTTTCTGTTCAGATTTTGTGATTGCATTATGTCCAGAATGAATATTGACTATGTGTTGTGACTGTTACCAAACTTTATGGAAATTCTTTTGGGTTTTCACTCATCTCTGGTCATTAAAACTTAAGGTTTTTGTTTTCTGTGAGAAATAAAAGAACAGTTTTTTTTCTTAACAGTCTTTAGAAGACTCGTAGATCCTTTGAAATTACCTCTTAATTGGTTGTGAATATATGTGTGTTTACCTTACGGCCAAAATGAGAGGTCTGTGGAAGAGATCTGTGTGAAGTCTATGTTAAGAGATGGTAAAATGTTTTTTGGGTACAACCCCTTTGTGAAGGTTCCACCTTTGCGTTCGCTCATACATCGATTCTTTTATTGATGTATGGAAATTTTGAACTTTGAGCTTGATGTATGTATAAGTGATTAACCTGAATGTGGGGAGATTTGTTATTTGCATTAAATCCTGGTTCATTGGTTGATTATCCACACGGGTTTTGGTCAATATTGACAATTGTATAATGTTAAAATAAATGAACACTAGTTGCACATGGGTTTCGAACCCAGTCTGTTTACACAACAATTACTTAAGGTTGTGATACCAGCGTTGTATATTGAAGAGTTGTTGGCACATGTTGTGTTATCAACCTCATTGTGTGCTTGATGTAGTTGGTTTTAATGGTTGCAATGAATTTGTTAACAATATATTATAAAAACATTGTTGATAAGAAGAAAAAAGAAAAGGAAATAAAGGGTTTACAATTAACAGTCTTGGAACTTTCCTGGGGTTTTGAACATTTGTGTTTTGGATTTACATTGTGAAATGGAGAAAAGATTTGGCAGTTATTTTATTGATGGCGATGGCATTTTTTTGGATATAATGGAACAATAATCGCTTTTTCCCTTCCATGCTCTCACTTTTAGCACATTATAAACACCTCGCCTTCCCAAATACATTTTAAACATTCATTGCTCTATTATTATGAAATATAAATTTATTTTGAAAAATGAAAGGGTTAATAGCAAAAGAGAAAAGACTAAGTTGATGACTGGTGTTTAAAATATTAATATGGATACAATTTATGTTACTTCTACATTTGCGTAAACAATATTCATTGGTCTTCCCTATCCATGCTACCACTTTTCATGCATTACAACCCCCTCATCTTCCCAATAACCCTATCACTCCCTGTTCAAATGGAAATTGATTGTTGGGATTTAAGATGTTAATGGACGGATTACATGTGCTTTTGTGGTAAACAATAGATCCAACCTTTTGATTTTATTTAGGTAGATTATTGATGCATGGATTGTTAAGAGTTTTTCATGACTTGTTGGAATATTACTTCAGGATGAGCTTCTTTAGCAGAGGCAGTAATGGTAGAGGAAATAGAGGCAGAGGAAATTGGCAGAGGGGTCATAGAAGGCCTTCATTTCCAATACATTTTGATGTTGATCCACATGAATTAAATCATCTCTTTCAAGTTGGGTTCTTCAACCTAGTTGGCCATGGGATCCTCCATCTCCGACCTGAGAGACCTCCCTTCCAGCCACGCCAAAAATATTTTGGTATCTGTGTTCCCCCTCATATGTCTACGCATCTGGAACCACCCTCCAATGATGGTTGGAAGGACATTGTCCAACATCCTTCCCCTCATCACCATGGTTGGCCTACTGCATCTTTTTCGTTACCCCCTCCTCCACCGCCAAAAATTCCAAATCCCCAAGTTGATCATGTTGTCTCACCCATACAGTCTTCTCATGCTAGTAAGAGAATAAAAAATGATGTTCCCAAGCCTGATCAAGATAAAGGAAAAGGAGTGGCCACTCCCTCCAAGTCATCCAAAGAGTCCTCTGAATCTGTGTCTTCGCGTCTTCATCTCAAAGATGATTATTCTCATGTTATCAATGCAATCCATCCTCAAGGTTCCAATCAACCTAAGGTTGCAATAGAAAGATTAAAAGAGGACAGTAGTGAAAGGAGGCCAAATGCCTCTCACATTAAATACGGTTTTTAATGATGAAATGTTATATTCTATTTTGAGGACAATATTTTTACCTTTGACAATGTTTTGGACAACAAGAATATATTTAGGTAGTTTTTTTGGACAACATGGATATAATGTTATTTTTGGATATTGTCATGTTATATTTTGCTAATATTAAAATATTTGATCATAAATATGGGAACGGGAATTACAAGGAGGATATTTGAATCAAATTATTGGGGTTTTAGATTCCATGTTTGATGATTATTAAATGAAATAATTGGGAGTCACAAGGGGTCCCACCTATTTAGTTATTGTTTAACTAGACACTTATTTATATATATTATTATTATTTGTCTCAACTAATTAGTTAAGATAATTAGACTTAAATAAAGAAAGGTAGTTGAACTACCATAACTTATTGAGAAGGAATAAAAGATCAATCAAATGAAGAGACAAAGGAGGAGAAAATAGAAGGAGAACTTCAGCCATAAGTTTTTCTCTATACTAGTGAGATACTTTCATCTTTCATTCATTCTGAGTTTACTAGAAGTCTTAACCATCTTGATGACAACGAGGTCTTATTGAAGGAAGCAGGATTCAAAAATGAATCATATATTTTAGCAGCTTGTTTTAAAGGTGTATGATTTATCTTTGGCAGTTTGTGTGTTCTTGTCTATTTATAAATTAAATTTTATGACTGATAAAGAATATTTTGCAGAGTCAAGTGACAACATTTTGTGGCAAGTTGATCCAGATATTTAGCTTCAGTTTTATTTTTTTGTTAGATTCTTTTTGTATGGTGCCCATCAGAGGCTTCTAAGTCTGACTTTGGTCCCTACCCTCACAGGAGTTTGTAAAGAGAATTCAGTCTTGTATCTCAGAATGAAATCAATACAAAAATCAGTTTTTTKATTTTGGTCTCACACATGTATTTTGATGATCTGGTTCATTTTTTCTTTTATCTCCATATACACATTTATGTAMTTTATGTACACACTCATGTAATTTATGTTTAAGTTTATTTATTTTTCGCACAGTTAGATATAAATATAAAACAAACCATCCTTGGTCCATTGTAYTTAATACCTACGGATTAAGTGATTGTCTTTTTGCTTTAAGGATATAAACCCCGGGTGACATTCCTAAATATATTTCCTTAGMCCAGTAAGATCCAAAAATGCTTGAGTAAGGTTCTCCATACCTTTTCCTCAACATTTATTTGGTGACTATACTGGGGAGATCTTCCATATCTCTCTTGTTGATTGTATCACAATTATCCTTTGTTTTTTTGTTTTGTCTGAATACTCCTTGACTGATTTTTTCCATGGAAGTACCTGTTACAAGACAAACCAATATTGGAAATGGTATTAATGACCAAACCAACATTGCATTGACCTTATTCAACACCATTTTAGAAATTGTTGGTACTTGTGCTGAACTCAAACGCTCTTGGGAAGTAATTGAAAGGGACATAAGTATCTGTGAACGTTGGGAAGCTAGGAAAAGGCAACCCAGAAATCAACAGTAACCTCCCTTTCCCTAACTCTTCATTCCTTCTTTTCATGTCCTCAAATCCTCGCATGTCTCGAAGGAGAAGAGGATTGTCCCCTGAAGCTACTCCTATTTTTGAAATAGGAAGGAGGAAAATTGTTTTATCAACACAAGAAATTTCTCTAAGGAAAAAATTATCTGATTATGTCAGTTCACCTTCATCACCCATAACTATCACCTTCAATATGACATCTCCGGGTAGTGGTAGTGGAACCGGAGGTGCCTCCTCCTCACAACCTTCGGCTTCATCAGTAATTGGTAGTATATATAGTCATCAAGTCCCTATTCAATCCACTACCAATCCTGCTAAATTTATAAATAAATATGGGTTTTTCCAATTCGAGGAAGATGCTACAACCACCCCATGGCACGTATCTTCTCCCTTGAATCTATCACCTGCTACTCACCCATTACCAAAGTTCAAGGATAATTTACCTAGGTTTTTCGGATATAATATTGTTACTACAAACAAACACCTAGTAGAATTTTCTAACGCTTGTCATAATATAGGGCTAATGATAATGACACCTACATGTGTTTATTTGTCAACTCTCTCGAAGGGAAAGCTGCAACATATTTTGTTTTTATCTCCCTCCCAAAATTATTTCCACTTGGGAAGAGTTGGTTTATTGGTTCAAGTCCACTTATGGACAGTCCAAGAGCTTGGTTGAGAAGTTAAGGGAATACAAAAATATTTCCTATAAAGATGGTGAAACCATTAAGTATTTTAACCTTCGCTTCACCAAATTATATATTCAAATCCCTGAACTAATCCGCCCTCAAAATCAGCCTGCTTTCATGCATTATTATAATGCATTACCTTCTCCTTATCGACATAGAATTGAAGAGAAGGCTATTGGAAATCTTAGTTTCTCTCTTCATACTTGCCTAGAATATGAGGAGCAACTCGAAAGAACGGGTCTCCCTAAAGGAGACTTGGTCAAGCAAACTGATATGTCTTCCCTCCTACAACTCATGCAAGATATGAATAACATGATGATAGCCTACGAGAGAAAAGGAAATGCCTCTTCATCTTCCCCTGGGGCATCTTCTTATTCCTTAACGCCTTTAAGGAATACTAATGAAAATAATTTTCAACCAAACTMCATTATGTATCGCAGTTGGTGTAACTTATGTGAAGAAAATCATGAAGAAAGTACTTGCGAAGTTAAGAAAAATGCTAGAGATAAGATCTTTGGCAAAAGGCCCGATACCACRATTTTTATTTTAGATTGGGTTGAACCAGAAGATGTTATGGTAATCAATACCAGGAATAAATCTTACATTGCCAATGGAAAATATGACCCTCCTCATATTTTTTCCACCCCAATCTCATCTTCTCAAGGTGTTGATACACAAGTTGTCAGAACTTTCGATAATAAAGGAGTACCTTCTCATATTCCCTCTTATAAGTATAATATCCTTAATCAATTGGATAATATCAAAGTTGATGCTACTCTTTTGGACATGGTTTCCATCTCAAAACAACAAAAGCATCTCAAAAAATTTATGGAAGGTAAAATTTCTACCATAGCCAATCTATTTGAAGAGTCAAAAGAAGAGGATTCAATTGTAAAGAGAATAGGTGTAAATAATTTTAGGAACCCTGTAAAAAAAAAAACCCTTTTTATATCTCTGTAAAAATTATGGACAAAATAGCTCATTGTTTCATAATTGATGGCGGGTCTGGTCCAAGTTTAATGTCAAAAATTATCATCGAAGAGCTTGGCTTATCATGCACTACTGAAAATTTTAGAAGCATGCTCTCTTATAACAGTTTGCAACAATCAACTATAGGTGAAATCAAAGATGTAACCTTAGTTCTATGCACACATCCCGAGATAAGAACAGCCCTCATCATACCAGTAATTGATATACCAGTGAGTAACTATTCAATTATTTTAGGGAGAGACTGGAAAGCCTTAACAGGTGGATATATTTCACTTGATGGAACACATTTATCCATCCCTCGGAATGGAAAGAACATAATAGTTCTTAGGGAAGGAATAATTTCACCATATATAGAGAGTGTTCCCTAACCTAACGTAAATTATCTCGAAGAATATTTGGGAGTGCACTCTATATTTGTTTATGAGGGTGACACTATGCTTGAACCAGTTGATTTTGACTATGGAATGTGGCACATGCATTTTGATGGCTCATGCTCAAACGAAGGTAATGGGGCCGAAATCATTCCATATTCTCCTATAGGTAAAATCCACAATTTTTCTTATAGGTTATAATTTTCTTGCACAAACAATGTCACTGAGTTTGAGGCCTTATTGTTAGGCATCAAAAATGCATATAACC
Organism: Picea sitchensis; assembly: GCA_010110895.2. Taxonomy (NCBI): domain Eukaryota; kingdom Viridiplantae; phylum Streptophyta; class Pinopsida; order Pinales; family Pinaceae; genus Picea; species Picea sitchensis. Next base: position 64,466 of record SNQJ01S0075028.1, read on the forward strand.
TTGGTTGTGGCCACCTTATAGTTTTTGGTGATTCTAAACTTATTGTGAACCTTGTACGCAATATTTATTCACCAAGCAATAAGTTTCTTAAACGCTATACCCAAGATGTTTGGATGCTCATTTCAAATCTGTTATCATGTAACTTCACTCATGTTAAGAGGGAACTTAATTCAATGGTTGATAAGTTAGTTGTGTTTGCAACATCTCCTACCCAACATCTTTTACCTCACAGACCTGATTGTACTTTCCAATCTCTATATCATCCTCACATCCTTGATAACGTAGAATCATGGTAGGTTTTCCCAAGTGATGAAGACATTTGTGCTTTCATGCAAAATGAACCGTTTAAGCCTAAAGAAATCATATTTATTGAAGATGACAAATTTCCTAAAGAATGGACTCCTCTCGAAAGTTCATTTTCGTCTAGTGATGTAGGAAACAAAGAAACACATAAGGAAGAGGAGTTGAAAAGGAAAGTGGGTGATACCATTTCCTTGAATATTGTGACACCAGAATATCCAAAGATCATTAAATTAGGTGCCCAATGTTCTGATGAAGCAAAAGAGAAATTCACAGAGCTACTCCATGAATTTCAAGATGTTTTTGCATGGTCATATGAGGATCTTCGTGGTTTTGATCCTGCTCTCATACAACATGCCATTCCTATCAAGGAAGGGGTAAAACTAGTTAGGAAAAATCAAAGACCTATTAACCCTGCACTTGAAGCTACTATTCAAAAAGAATTGGAAGAATTGTTAAAAACTATTATAATCTTTTCGGTTAAGTATTCTGAGTGGGTTTCAAATCTGGTCCCTGTTCGGAAAAATACTGGCTAGATCAAATTATGTGTTGATTTCTGCGCATTGAATAGAGTGATTATCAAAGACTATTTTCCACTTCCTAATATGGAAATGATTTTACAACAAGTTGAAAGGTCACAAATGATGTCATTACTTGATGGGTTTTCTGGGTATAATCAAATCAAGGTAAAAATGATTGATTGGTATAAAACCACTTTTACTACACGCTTGGGCACATTTTCTTATGAACGCATGTCTTTTGTCTTGTATAATGCAGGTGACACTTTTCAAAGAGATATGCAGATAGCTTTTGACGATCTAATCACTAAAATTATCCAAGTTTATATTGATGATTTGACTATTTATTCAAAGAACCGGTTGGATCATTTTGGTCATCTTAAAAAAGTTCTCATGTGTTGCAGAAAATTTGGCATTTCTTTAAATCATTCCAAATCTATTTTCGGTGTCACAAAGGGAAAACTCCTCGGTCATATTATTTTTTATTCAGGAATAAGCATTGATCCTGAAAGGATTACTGCGATTCTAAACCTTCCTGCCCCCACCTCCAAGAAATAAGTTCAATCTTTCATGTGCATTATTAATTTTGTTTGTAGGTTTGTTCATGATTTTGTGGTCATGGTTAAACCAATTCATAATATTCTGAAGAAAGATCGTTCTTTTTCTTGGACTGATGGCATCGATAATGCTTTCCTTAGGATTAAGAAAGCAATCAGTTCTACACTAGTTCTGGCAAAACTGGATTTTGAGACAGATTTTATCATATATACCAATGCCACCGAGGAAGCAATTTTTTCTATCCTCTTACAAAGTGATGACCAAAATAATGCGAAACTTGTAGCTTACATGAGCTAGAGTTTATCAGACGATGAAATCAAATACTCTTATATTGAGAAACATGTTTTTTTCTCTTGTCAAGGCTATAGAAAAAAATTTCCATTTTATTTTAGGCAAACATACGCAGGTAAAAGTCCCTTTGCCTGCTGTCAAGTTTCTTCTTTCACAAACTTATCTTTCAGGAAAACTTGCACATTGGCTTGCCAAAATTCAAGAGCATGATTTGACGATCATGACTTCGAAGAAAATCAAGGGACAAGACCTATCTCTTCACTTAGCTCAACATCCTGAACCAAGTGAAGAATTTGACAATCAAAATAATCTTCTTTAAGCTCTATTTTATATTGAGAATCAAAATCTTGCTATATCTGAACATCCTTGGTATAAAAAACTGGTGTATTATTTGCAGTATCAAAAGTGTCCAGATGAGATGGATCCTCACCAGAGAAGGAGACTCCTCCTGGAAGCTTCCAAGTATATCATTTTAGGAGACTTTTTGTCTAGGAGGTATGTTGATGGTTTGTTACTTCGATGTGTAAATGATGAAGAAGCACAAAAATTGTTACATGAAATTCATGGATCATTTGTGTCTTTCATTCACATTCGTGGCCATTTTTCTACTAAGGCTATTGCTTTTAAAATCATAAGAAATGGTTATTATTGGCCTACGATATTCCGTGATTCTTATAAATTCACAAGATCTTGTGATAAGTGCCAAAGATTCGTTGGGAAAGAACACCTTTCTGTCATTCCTTTATAACTTGTCCTCCCGGATTTCCCTTTTTCTAAATGGGGCCTAGATTTTATTGGTCCTATCAATCCTTCATCTTCCGCAGGGCATATATTTATTTTGACAGCCATTGATTACTTTACTAAGTGTAACGAGGTTTTCCCTCCTAGAATCTAATATATTTTCCATATTCAACAATCCATTAGAGATTATTACGGGCAATGGCCCAACCTTCATTTCTACAAAATTGACTCAATTTCTGGTTAAGTTGGGGGTTAAACATTTCACATCATCTGCTTACTACCCTCAAGGAAATGGGAAAGAAGATTCCACTAATAAAAATTTGGTTAGGATCCTAAATAAAATCATAGAAGAAAAACCTCGCCGGTGGCACACGCTTCTCACTTATGCTCTCTGGGTAGATCGCACAACCACCAAATAAAGTACATGATGTACTCCCTTTCAACTTGTATATGGCCAAGAGGAAATTCTTCCTACTGAGCTAGAGATTTCCTCTTTATGGATGATGTTACAGCTCGAAGAATTAAATTCTTCCAATGCTCCCCAAAGGATAAATGCATTGTTAGCCCTGGAAGAACAAAGAAATTTTTCTTTGGAGAATATAAAAAGAAGGCAACAGACTGTGAAAACATATTTTAATAGCCGAGCAAAAGCTGTTGAATTCAAGATTGATGACAAAGTCCTACTATGGGACTCAACCCATGATGAAAGAGGAAGACATTCTAAGTTCCAAAAATTATGGCTAGGTCCTTTCAAAATCTCTTTTATCTTGGGCACGAACTCATACCTTCTAAAGGATATGGAAGAGTGATTGTTCTCTTACAGTACAAATGGTTCCCACTTGAAACATTATGTGGAACCATATTGATCATTTACGCTTGTATAAAAATGACTGTTGTATATACTTTTTTGTTTTACTGTTATCTTTTTTTTGCTTTGGTTTGTTGAGTTTTCAATTTTTGTTGTTTACTTCTCGTAATAATAAAAAATAAAGTCTGGATCAGTTTTTCCATAACAATGTCATTCTGTAAATATTTTTTATCAATGAAAATTAATATACACGCATTTTTCATGATGTCCTCCTTTCATACATCGATGAAATAGATTTTTTCTTTCAACATTGTTGTAGGATAGTTGATTTTGTCTTCTTCCTTGTTTCTGTTATCCCTTTCTTCCCTCCATCTTGAGATTCAAGAGAATAACATAAGCATTCTCCTTGAAAGTCTAAGAAGCATTATCTGTTACACATTGTTTGAATGTTATGCATACAGGACCAACCCCCTTCATACGTATCACTTTCCATAAGTTATTCTGAAAGTCTCGTCTCATCATTTCCCTTAAACCATATTTTTCCCCATGTTGCATAACTATACTTTTCAGCAGTTTTTTGATCATCTACTTCTATTGGTTTGTGAAACCAAACATTCTTAGTTCTAAATCTGTTGGGAACAGATTTCCCTATGGAGTCGCCAATTTGTTGACACCCAAAAGTGAAACATGGAATCCCTGCATGCAAATTGGTTGCAATGCCTTACTAATTATATATATTTAATAATAAGTAAATAGGTGGGACCCCGTTATGTGAATAATGATGAAGGATGCCTCGCCTTTTTATGTGCTCATGTCTATTTTGCAAAAATGACTATATTTTTAAATCTTTCCAAGCGAAATGGGTGAACGATGGAGTTCCATGGAAATTCAATTTTAAAAAAAGGGGGAAAGGGAAAAATGTTGTTTTAATAAGCATATTGGTTTATTTTGCTGCACATATAATTTGACTTGTTGATTTAAACTCCAAGCATGGGCTATATAGAGTTATGGCATATCACACTTATTATGTTCTTATTATTATCATAGACATTGGCTAAGTTTTATAAGGTGGCAATGCTTCCCTAGCATTGAATGTGGGACATACGATATACTTTGTGCTAAGTATTAAGCACGCACATAAAACTTAGGGGTTATGGAAGGTGGCAAATCTGACTTTTCATTGAATTGTTATTTGGTAACTACAGTGGATTAAGCGTTGGAGGTATTGAGTGTGCTCGTACTGGGCTATGGTTGATGGAATTAATGAAAGAAACAATGTGCAATTAATGCACGTTGCTATAACCCTACTTCAATGTCCCCAACCTCACTTGCTTCACAATTGTGTTGGTTTCTTTGGCTATTGTTGCCTCTTCCTTTTTCGGCCTTGGAAAGAATAGTTATGCTTATTGGTTTTCAGACATTTTGCATACATGTATGATAGCTCTCACCTCTCCATCCATGAAATATAACTCCACTCAGAATAAAATCGTGAGGTTGTCTCTTAGATTTACTTGCATATTGTGTGTGCTTCCAAAGTGTAAATGGATGTATGTTGTATCACGACTATGCGGATTGATTTTAAGTGGAAGTTCCTCCCTATTGGCATTCAAGTGTTTCAAGTTGATGATAGTGTTAAAAATCCTTTCTCTTCAGATTTTGTGATTGCATTATGTCCAGAATGAATATTTCATCTATGTTGTGACTATTAGCAAAATTTATGGCAAGTCTTTTGGGTTTTCACTCATCTCTGGTCATTAAAACTTAAAGGTTTCGTTTTCCGTGAGAAATAAAAGAACAATTGTTTTGCTTAACATTCTTTAGGAGACTCGTAGCTCCTTCGAAATTACCTCTTAATTGGTTGTGAATATATGTGTGTTTACCTTACGGCCGCCATGAGAGATCTATGGAAGAGGTTTGTGTGAAGTCTGTGTTAAGAGATGGTTACATGTTTTTTGGGTACAAACCCTTTACGAAGGTTCCACCTTTGCGTTCGATCGGACCTCGATTCTTTTATTGATGTATGACAACTTTGAACTTTGAGCTTGATGTATGCATAAGTGATTAACCGGAATGTGGGAAGTTTGTTATTTGCATTAAATCATGATTCGTTGGTTGATTATCCATAGGGGTTTTGGTCGATTTTGAAAACTGTATAATGTTAAAAAAAAATGAACACTAGTTGCACATGGGTTTCAAACCCAATCTGTTTACACAACAATTACTTAAGGTTGTGATACCAACATTGTATATTGAAGAGTTGTTGGCTTAGGTTGTGTTCTTAGCCCCATTGTTCCCTTGATGTAATTGGTTTTAATGGTTGGAATGACTATGTTAACATTCCATTATAAAAACTATGTTGGTAAGAAGAAAAACAAAAGGAAATAAAGGTTGTACAGTTAACAGTCTTGGAACTTTCTTAGGGTTTTGAATAGTTGTGTTTTGGATTTAAATTATGAAACAAAGAAAAGTTTTGGCAATTCTTTTATTGATGGTGATGACATTTTTTTGGATATAATGGAACAATAATCACTTTTTCCCTTCCATGCTCTCACTTTTCGCACATTTTAAACCCCTCTCCTTCCCAAATACATTTTAAACATTGCATGTTCTATTATTATGAAATATAAATTTATTTTGAAAAAAGAAAGGGTTAATACCCAAAGAGAAAAGACTAAGCTGGTGACTGGTGTTTAAAATATGAATATGGATACAGTTTATGTTACTTCTACATTTTTTTGAACAACATTCGTTGGTCTTCCCCATCCATGCTACCACTCTTCGCACATTACAACCCCCTCATCTTCCCAATAACCCTATCACTCCATGTTCAAATGGCAATTGATTGTTGGGTTTTAAGATGTTAATGGACAGATTGAATGTGGTTATGTGGTAAACAATAGATCCAACCTTTTGATTTTATTTAGGTAGAGTATCGATGCATGGATTGTTAAGATTTTTTCATGACTTGTTGGAATATTGCTTCGGGATGAACTTCTTTAGAAGAGGCATTAATGGCAGAGGCAATAGAGGCAGAGGAAATTGGCAGAGGGGTCATAGAAGGCCCCTGTTTTCAATACATTTTGATGATGCTCCACATGAATTAAATCATCTCTTTCAAAATGGGTTCTTCAACCTAGTTGGCCATGGGATCCTCCATCCCCGACCTAAGAGACCTCTCTTCCAGACACACCAAAAAAAAATTGGTATCTGTGATCCCCCTCATGTGTCTATGTAGCTGGAACCACCTGCCAATGATGGTTGGTAGGAGATTTTCCAGCAGCCCTCCCCTCATCACCATGGTTGGCCTACTACGTATTTGTTGTTACCCCCTCCTCCACCGCCAAAAACTCCAAATCGTCAAGTTGATCATGTTCTCTCACCCATAAATTCTTCTCATGCTAGTAAGAGGATAAAAATCGATGTTCCCAATCTTGAGCAAGATAAAGGAAAAGGAGTGGTCACTCCCTCCAAGTCATCCAAAGAGTCCTTTGAATCTGTGTCTTCACGTCTTCACCTCAAAGATGATTGTTCTCACGTTATTAGTGCAATCCAGCCTCAAGGTTCCAATCAACCTAAGGATGCAACATAAAGATCAAAAGAGGACAACAGTGAAAGGAGGCAAAATGCCTCTCACATTAAATATGGTTTTTAATGATAAAATGTTATTTTATTTTTTGAGGACAGTCTTTTTACCTTGACAATGTTTTGGACATCAAGCATATATTTAGGCAGTTTTTTTGGACAACATGAATATAATGTTATTTTTGGATATTGTCATGTTATATTTTGTTGATATTAAAATATTTGATCATAAAGATGGGAATGAGAGTTACAAGGAGGATATTTGAATCAAATGATTGGGGTTTTATATATCATGTTTGATGATTATTAAAAGAAATAATTGGGATTCACAAGGGGTCCCACCTATTTAGTTATTATTTAATTAGACCCTTATTTATATATACTATTATTATTTGTCTCAACTAATTAGTTAAACTAATTAGACTTAACTAAAGAAAGGTAGTTGAACTACCATAAATTATTGAGAAGGAATAAAAKCTCAATCAAATGAAGAGACAAAGGAGGAGAAAATAGAAGGAGAACTTCATCCATAAGGTTTTCTCTATACTAGTGAGATACTTTCATCTTTCATTCATTCTGAGTTTACTAGAAGGCTTAACCATCTTGATGACAACAGGGTCTTATTGAAGGCAACAGGATTCAAAACTAAATCATATGTTTTAGTATCTTGTTTGAAAGGTGTATGATTTATCTTTGGCGGTCTGTGTGTTCTTATATGTTTATAAATTAAATTTTATGGCTAATAAAGAATATTTTGTAGAGTCAAGTGACAACATTTTGTGGCAAGTTGATCCAAATCTTTAGCTTCAGTTTTCTTTTGTTGTGAGAGTATTTTTGTATGGTTCCCATCGGAGGCTTCTAAATATGACTTTGGTCCCTACCCTCTCAGGGGTTTGTAAAGAGAATTCAGTCTTGTATCTTAGAATGAAATCAATACAAAAATCGTTTTTTTTTAATTTTGGTCTCACATATGTATTTTGATGATCTGGTTCATTTTTTATTTTATCTCCATGTACACATTTATGTAATTTTCATACACACTCGTGTAAATTTATTTTTTTTTTTTTTTTTTTNTGTCATTTTTGTTTAAGTTTTTTTTTTTTTTTTTCGCATAGTTACATATAAATATAAAACAAACCATCATTGGTCCCTTGTACTTAATACATGTGTATTAAGTGATTGTCTTTTTGTTTTAAGGATATAAACCTCGGGTGACATTCCCAACTATCTTGCCTTAGCCCGGTAAGATCCGAAAATGCTTCAGTAAGGTTCTCCATATCGTTTCCTCAACAGTCACCTTAACTTTTTGGATTCAATTTCATGGTTCACCTTTACTATCCAAATGGAAGTTTTTATTTTGGCCCTTCGATCAGCCAAATGGGTTTATTAAACTCAATTTGAAATTCATTCTTGTTAGTTTTATTGGTATGAAAAGATTTCTCCTAGTGTAGTTTTCTATTATATATATGTTAGGAAACATTTTTTAGTTTATAGTCTAGTACTCTATGGGATATGCAACATTTTCATTTTTCTTCACATGCATCTCTACATATGTGTATAGGAGGGGTTGAGCTTTATAACTAACACTAAGGTAGAAATATCAATGCAGAAGGACACAAGGAAGGGCTTTGAGGCATTCCTATATGTGTTTTCACACTCTAATGGAGGGATTATTTACCTCAATCTCTATGAAAAAATTCAACTACCTTCTTTTATAAGTCTTACATAAATATATAGTTAGCATTGAAGTGATGTATTTTGTCACTTCTTTAGTGCCAGATCCATGTGCTAGTACAACTTTAAATTTTTCCTAGGATGGAAATAAAATATTTAGGAACAAACAAACCACTACACATTCATCCACTTTGGAAATTTTTTATTTTAACCTCCATGCTCAAATAACATACTCCACTAAAGCTTAGCTAAACATACTCCACTAAATCTTAGCTAAACATACTCCATTGAATGGTGAAAGACTTAGGAAAGGGGCATAAATTTTCACACCCTCAAATTATAGAATTACATAAACTGAAAAATCCAATGGCATGGTCCTTATAGAAAGATTATCATTTTAAAATACTTTGAGCAACTAAGATGAGTATATCTAGAGCTCTGTTTGTTTTTATTTTGTTTTTTTCTAGTGTATGTAATAGGTTTTATTTCCCTGGAAGCTATCTGCACATATATTACCCTAAAGGTGGAGAATTGGTTGTGAAGGTCAAATCCCTAACCTAGATAGTTATTGAACTTCCCTTTAGCTATTATAGTGTACCCTACTGTCAAACCCCGTAAAGCCCCCAAAAAAGTGCAAAGAATTTGGGTGAGCATATCGGGTCCTCCCTCTATATATTTCATATGAATATGAATGAGTTAGGATTATTTTTGTGATCATAGATTACGGTGTGCAAATTATAATGGCAATTGTCCTATTACGTTTTGTATCTCACAAGTTCATGTCTCATGTTTCAAGAAGAATGCCTCTAATATGAATGATTTTGTTGTACATTTTCCTTGGAGTTACAACTGGCTATGTTGTTGTTAGATTGTGGAGGACCATGAAAGGATATTCTTATGGTTGGATATATGTAGCATGGTCACTTGCATGTTTCTTCCTTGTGGTAGTGCTTTTAATCCTTAACATTTTGAACTTTATTTTCTAGGGCAATCACAACACAAGAGCTATCCATATTTCCATTTTCTTCCTCCTTTATCCCCTTGGTTCTGCATCTATATTCCTCTTACACCTTTTGATGGATTTATTGGGACCATATTTGAAGCCATAGAATATCTAGTAAGAACTAATCAAATTCCTAGATAAAACCTAGCTAGAAAATATCCATCGTGGATTCTTCTCCTAAGAGAAAGTACCTTGTCTTTTAGGGCCCTCTTCATTAAGCTCTTCTTCATCATGTATAACATCTAGATGGAAAGGTTTTACTATGTTGTTGGGTTCCAATTTGTTGTTCTTTTACTACTCATTAGTGTGTGTGTGTGTGTGTTTTTCTCACATACATGCACCTCTTTGTGAAGGATATGTAGTGGTGGTGGAAGTCATTATTTGTATATGGCTAAATTGTTTATAATAGTCCTCTCCTTTAATAATATTTAGCATCCATGTTAATGTCAATTCTTTCAGTGATCCCCACATATTCCTAATATAGTTTGGGGATATCATAAATAACCTTTACATCAACATATGTGACTTGAGATTTGGAAAAAAAAAACATTGCTATGATTTTTATTCAAATTAGTTTTTAGTTCGCACAACGCAATGTAGTATTCAACATAATATAACTTGCAATCTCTCTTACTTAAGATTTTTTTCCAAAGCAATGATTTTGGAATGCAATCTAGATTGCTCATGAGATAAATAAGAATTCTCTTAACTCAAGGAGTCTACGGCACTAACGGTCTCCTAAACTTATGGCAGGGACATGGAATCTAATTATTTAGAACTTTTTTTTTACTTTAATATCTTTCACTTATGTTTCCTTCTTATCGATCAAATATTGAACCTATTTAATTTTTTGGGGTTTAGTGGCCACATTAATGAGTTTAGATTGAATATTGTTTATATATCTCTCATTGGCTCTAAGAATTATATTTTTGTACTCCAAATCTTTATTCAAAATGGAAAGGATTTTTTACAACATTTCCATGCCATTGTGTGATTTCAAAAAACAATTATGTGCACCTTTACCGCCTGCGTCATGGAGCATGATTCCTTTCCAATGGTTGCACCCTTTTCCTGTCTAGCTCTAGCTCCAATTGGGTGAGATTGTAATCTTTATGAAGCATACTAGCTTCATCTTGGGCTATCATGGGTTTCAAAGATGCCATAGAAAGAGTCTATGTCTCATAATCTAAATCATTCAAAAATTAAGACAATATCAATAATCAAATATTGGACGGAGGGGAACCTATCCTTGTTCACTAAACCCCCTTTCCTACAACTTTGTCATCATATATATGGTTTTTTATCTTCACAACTTGAGTGCCCAATTTTTGTAGTGCTTTATCTTGGGTACTCCTCGATAATGGTGCTTGTTATAATGATTTCCATCTGTACCACTAGCTTTTGGCATCATTTTAATTTATTCAGTCTCTCTTCTCTTATGTCAACTTATTAATTGAGGTGAATTTTTCCACATCGCTTAATAGGAGATGCATAAAAGGATACCTTATGTGGGACATAACAAGTTTTCTTTGAAATTTTCTCTCTAATGAAATTATCAGTTATAAAAGGATAAATGCAAAAGAGGATATTGTGATTGTAGCTTCAAGTAGGCATTTTCCTTGAAAACCTTGTATTTTCATGTCATACTATGTTATTTTGTTTTATTTGTTGTTTATATTTGAGTTGTGTAATTACTAATGAATTCAATTGGGATAGGGTTTTATCTCTTATGACATTAAATCTATTTTTTGTTTTTATGAAATATATGAGATGTGCAAAACATTTGGACGTCTAAATTGAAGTGATCGTTCCTTTAATTCCTTGTATGTTTGTCATTCCCCCTATTTGCTCATATCATTTGATGACTAATTGTTAGAAACCGTTATGATGTTACAAGGAAAAATAGTGAACTAATTGTTTATGGTTATTAGGATTATAATGAGAGTTATGGTAATAAAATTGAGATAGGGGATGATGCAAGAGTGTAATACATGAAACCAAGAGATAGTAATCAATATGACATAAGGTTTGATGTGAGAGTGTACCAATATTATGTATGTCATCACTATACTTATTATGTATGTATTAACCCTAAATTGGACTTAACTGTATTATGTATTTCGGTGTACTCTTTAGACGTTTATTGAGATGGGTGTTGATTTATTGGATCTAGAAAAAGGTAAGCTAATCCTCGGTTGTGCAAGTCCAAGGCATAAAACCCAATACAATCACCATGTTTAGTGTTCTACCTATGTCTAGCACTGGTTTATTACCTATAAAAAGAGGTGAGTCGATCCTCAGTTATGCAAGTCCATGGCATAACACCCAACTCAATCACCATGTTTAGTCTCCTGCATATGTGTGGTGTCGATTTATTTGCTCTAGAACAAGGTAAGTAGATCATCCAAAAAAATACAACATATGATCTTGCAAATTTAGACTCCATAATTGTTGTCATGTGCAAGACTTGCTCGCATAGTGATTCAAGCTTGCACATGGGAGAGAGAGTGGGATACATTGTTTGGAATGTGGAAATTATTTTAATGATTTATTGCAAAAACAAGTAACAAGTCCAGATTGTAGGTTAGTTTTCATTTTAAGTTATTTCTACAATGTTAGAGTACAACAAGTTGTTCTTGTGGTGTCTTTATTTTCCCAAATAGGTTAGTTTTTATTTCAACTTAGTTATATAATGTAAGGCTACAACAAGATGTTTGTGTGTTGTGTATTCATTTCCCCAAACTTCAACCATTTTTTGTCTATTGTAATAGACAATGATGGTACCTATGTGAACGAAGAAATTCAAAACTTGGATGATGACTGTTCAGAATTAATTGAGAATTCTTGTTCATCTATTGACTATTCTAGGGATTTATTCTCTAGTTATGAGGAATTACCATGATATATTGCAAATCAACTTTGTGAAGAGAAGAAAAAGAAAAATTTATTACCAAGTTACATGGATGCTACATTGTGCTATTTTTTGTGAAAAAAGAAAAATTTCTCAAACTTACATGGATTCTATGTTGTTGTAGTATCTACCATACTAAACAATGGTCAAACCTCAAAGGTTTGTTGAGATGGATTGTACATGGGAATCCAAAATTCTCCCTTTCTTTTGCACCTATCTTCAAATTGCTTCATAATCCACTTAGGCTTGTTTAGTATTCAATTTTTGCCTCATCCATTCCATGACTTCACCAAGTTGGCCCTTCAGGTCCCATTCAACATTGAAGAACTAGGGATAGATATAATAATTATCCTGATCTCACTCATCCAAGTGGAAGTATAGACAATATCTTGGAATTTTTAAATTGCCTATCTTTCATGAAATATTTTGTGTAGGACATAATAATTACATTGATCAAAACAAGCTCATTTCTTTTTTATACACAAATGCCCATGCTTTAGTGTGTGTTTTAATGCACATTTATTATATTATTTCACATCTATGTGATCCTAATCATTGAATTCCCCTTCCTTCAAGTAAGGTTATGAGGCTAGATAATTTCCTCATCTATAATATTATCAATATAATTATCAAAACCTTAATACATATATTAATGCATATTGAATCATAATGATTATGGAATGTTTTTTAATATTTATGCAATCACTGTCACTAAATTCCACTTACTTGAAGGATATGAGGACAAGTGAGTTTCCTTAGATGACATCAAACTGATAAGGAATAATACTAGATCTTCCATGCTACCACCTTCGATGCTTATCCTATGATTGCAATTATCCTTGGTAGGTGCATTTCTAGGGAGTGAAGGCTAGCTCCTTGAGGATCAAAGGTTCCATTTAGTATTCCTTTAGGGTAGAAGCCAACTTATCTTTTCTCTTGTATACATTTCATATTTCTCTTTGATGGTAATGGAATATGATCATTCCTTCCCCTTTCTCTCTATCTGTATTACTCCTTTGTTGACTATTATTGTTTGGTTTGAATTTATTTCTTCATGAAGTTATTTCTCTAGAAGACATCAGAGAATTTTACGTATACTGGAAAAATTAGAAGCATATGACATCTTTTGGAATTGTTAGTTAATGTCCTTCAACAAATGATACTATAAATCGATCACAAAGGCCCATTTGAAAGACAAATACCAGTGCTTAAATGAAATTGTATGTTATTGATTCAAACCTTGAGGGGATTAAAGTCTCTTTGCTTACAAATATTATCCCCAAAAATACTTCCATTTTGTGCCTCATTACCATCTACAAATTTTATATCCATTTGATCAACTAAGGCGGGACACATATTAAGGTTAGTGCTCCACCTTGTGTTTGCAATTCATGGTAAACAAGTCATCTTTGCACTCATTTTCCAAGAATAAACACCAATTTTATTTGAATCCTACCATAAATTCCCATCCAAAAAATGCATAGAAACTGAGTGACTATAAGTTTTGCAACTACAAAGAAATTTTTTGTTAATTAACTTTTGGTTAAGTAATTAATCAAAAATATATACATTTTGTTTGGAATATTGTTTGTTGATTTTGATTCAACTACATAGTTAGATGAATCTTTAATATCACTAGCTAATTATATTTGGTTTGTGCATGATGAAAGTGTGTGCAAAGCAATATTAACCCTAGGAAAGGAAAAGATGGTGTTATTGCGAAAGAAATAAAAGATTAGAACATTGATGCTAAAAATGTTGTCAAATCAATGCCAAATTATGATATTCCAAATATTGAATTGAATATTGACTTAGTGAGTGCATTGAGTTTCGCATCCCAATAAAATACACTTTTAGAATACAATTGTAGTAACTTATTTCTAATATATGAGTATTTTTGGTTTTTGATATTCTCCATTGCAAAAAGGACATGAACTCAAGGAATGTGATAAAGTTAAAGAGTTAGATCCATATGACAATGTTGTTGCCAATTTTTGACAAACTCATTTTCTATGATCCATGGAGTGGTACTTAGTCTTGAAAATGGTAATGTCATTAAAAAGTCACAAGCAACATCCTCTTCCATAATAAGATAAGCTAGATGGATGTAAACATTTAAAATAGAAGGAAGGGAATTTCACACATTGGCTTTTGAAATATTTTAAAATGATGTAGATGTTTTTCATGTTGTCTAGTTCGAGATAGAAACAAGTAATAATCACACCTTGATATTGTTAAGTTCATGGAGACTCATTGTACTAGTGAATTTTTATGTTTCTCAGATAGAGAATATAACTAACTCTTGTTTGTTTATGTATTGAGTCACTTGGAAACTCAATTTACTTGACTTTTCAAAGTGTGTGTGTGTGTGTTTAGAAACTTTCAGTTTCCATATGAGATAAGTTTATAATTATTGTGTAATGATATTTATACTTGACTTCCAATGCTTGTGGTATCCCCATTTCCTAGGGATAACTAAGGAGATGATGTCTCAAGGTCCTCAGGTTGCAGACATGGAGTACCGAGAGAGAGATGGATGGCAGCGTCCACTTGCACAGACAGAGGCATGCATCACCACCATAGATCTCATGTCCATCATGAGGGTATACACCACATCAACTTGCTTCTAGAAGTCATTGGGTCTTGCACCATGAGGTACAAGCCAGGTATTATGGTGACTGTCATTTGAATATTTGAGGAATTTGAACCTGTTGCATTTAAAACTGCTTTTGATTATGTAACATCTGCTTGGAAATTATCTTCTTTGCCTTGTTTCACCTTGGTGGTTGACATTGCACCCTAGTAAGTGGTCACCCTTAGGGATAGGTTTTCTACTCAGAGTTCTCTTTGACAGGTCATCGTACCATTCTTGACCATACTTTCCACTTTCCACACTTTGTCCCCTCATCTACTTATTTTTTTGGATTTTCGGGTGTACTGATCCAAGAAGGGATCGTCCCTCATTTCATGGGAAGAAGGGGATGAAGGCCCAGAGGGAATTTTGTTGGAAAAAGATAAAATCCATATTATGAACCTTCTAT
>SNQJ01S0075030.1:4037-41195 GCA_010110895.2 Picea sitchensis
GTCAGCAGCACCTGTCTACATCAAGGTAGTAAAACATCATGTCATATAACTTAACGCATCATAATGAAGGAAAAAGTTTTATCATCATAAAAATCCAGATCACTTGCGGGCAAGTGTCCTCAAAGAATAAGTTTGGTAAGTGCACCAGAGCGGGATGTTACAACTTAGAGCATTATGTTGGTCAGGTGATCAATTCCTTGAAATCATCCACATTCCATAAATTTAATTCTATAATCCCATATGTTCATGATATTATCTTTTTATTTACATCTGCAAGGAAATTTGACAAGGTTATTGATTGTCCAAGGAACTATACATGGGGAATTTCATGATATTAAATAATTTCCAGATCTAGATCCCACATATCTAAATAGCTCTTGCTAGTTTCTTTGATCAAATCTCGTGAAAACAAACAATTAATATGCCAAGAATCCAATGAATCTTCTATCTGGATTTTCTCTTCTTTAGTCATTATAGAGTAATATTTAGGTAAATTGATTCCTTTTGATTCACATTTATTTAATTCATTAAAACAATTTTGAGTTTCTTTATGTTTCCCATACACACCTATATTGTTACTACTTTCAATATTTACTTAGTATTTTTCTCAGGGGACTATGTTGTTGCTTTGTTCTTCTCCTCTTCTCCTATTACATTGCCCTGCTGATCCTTTTTTTCCACCTACATGTCAATTGTAGAAATATATTCATCCTTTACTGTTTCAAATTGAGATTGTTCATGTTATTGATAATGTACAACTCTCTAGAAAATGATATTGAATGGGTTATCCTCATGATTGTATGCTTTGACATTTTTCACCATGTTACAATGTTTCTTGACAAGACCGATTGGGTCATGTATTTTGGAATTTCCCTATGCTAAACAAATTCCTTCCATTTGATCTACTTCTTTTCGAGCATGTTTTGCATTAAAAAAAGAGAAAATTACCAACGAAATTGGGAAGGATGGCCATTGTTTTCTCTAACTCTTTGACAAAGAGGCAACAATGCCAATACCAACAATTTATCCAAGTGCTAATATTTTTGGAACATGCCTGGGTAAGATATGAGGATCTCCTTCAGATCAATAAATCACTATATATGAAATTCCTCATCAATAAACCAATCACCAATTTATTTAATAGCAATGATAGTTTCTTGAGTAAACCCAGGGACTAGTCGATATTTCATAATAAAATCTAGAGGTACCATAAAGTGATTGCAGATTTCATAGAATAAATTATATAGTTTACTGCCCACATTTTAGAAAAATTTATTCGAATAGCCTCTTAGGAATGGGACCAATTCTATGCCAATAAAGGAAATGGAGTAGTTGCACAAACAACTTCTATTAAATATTTTGACATAAAGAATCCTAGGTAATATCCTAGGGGTGACTCGTGTGATTTTTTAACCTCTATCTTGATATTGGCAGAGAGGATGTGAGCCTAATTGAATACTTCTCCTTTGAGAACCTGTTGGATGAGGGGAACCCATCCAAATTTAAACTTAAAAGAATCATTTTCACCATAGAGACTATAGAGCATGATAACCACTAGAATGAGGTTTTTTTCAATCTTGGAATAAGGTATATTTTGTCTCCTATAATTTTGAATGAATTGGAGTCATACCATCATTCTCTAATTAAATCACCCATTTGCATTTCTTCCCCTTCAACCTCCTTTTGAATGAAAATATTAATAAAGTTATCATCTAAATAGAATTTTGTTGGCCCTAATTTATACATGTTGGATATGTCTTCTGGTCTAAATGAATCAATAATATTTCGTGAAGAATGTTAACACTCTGTAAATTTCCCTGGTTGTGGAGGCAAGTCACAGAGGTAACCACAAACCAACTTACAGGATGGAATCTAGACCTTCCAACCCACATAGGGCTCTCTCTTGTCACATAGTCTCTGATAGACAAATTTTATTAATATAACAATGGCTAGGGTTTCCAACGTTTTAACTGGATTCAATAAAATGTTGTTGGCAAGGAGGAGAAGGATGCTTTTTGGGATATGGAGTCAAATCTTGAAAAAAAATGAAACTGATGTCTAGTAGATAGAAACTCAAAAAGAAATAGAGGCTAAAGTTGGTGAATGAAACCTTCCATTTTAGATTGGTTATAGAGGGTGAAAGAGGAAGAAAGCAACACATAACAGCATCAGAGCACCATATATATGAATTCTAACCTAATTAGGAAGAAAGGACAAAGTTTAAATTCTTTGAGTTTAGAGCACCTTTTAGATGAATTCTAACTCTTAAAAATCAATTTAAAAAGAGGTAAAAATGAGATGCAAGTAGAGACACAAGATATAAATAAAAATACAAGGAACACATTGTCATCTCATGACCATTAGAATCTCTTTCTTGAAGGTTCAGGACTTCTTCATTTCATTACATTCAGATTCAAAGATTTACAATGAAGGTAAAAAATGCT
This sequence comes from Picea sitchensis, assembly GCA_010110895.2. NCBI lineage: Eukaryota > Viridiplantae > Streptophyta > Pinopsida > Pinales > Pinaceae > Picea > Picea sitchensis. Next base: position 6,482 of record SNQJ01S0075030.1, read on the forward strand.
ATAGTTCTTCCAAATCCCCCCAGAACACCTTCAAAATGCTCCAATATATATATAAACACCCTCACTAAGCTAAAGAAGTAGAACTCCCCTACTATCCTATGATTTTGGATCTGATTACATAAAAAAGAAGACAATTTGTAAACTACTTGCTAAAAACAACAAATTTGTTTTGTTGGAAAATAGGGGTCAAAGATAACATCATATATCTCGAATAACAATAGTTGTTACAAAACAGGAAGAGGTTTTTCGAGAAGAAATCGTTCTTGAGAAAACCCTCTTCCATTTTTTGAAAATTCTTGTCGATATTCTTGGGATTTGTTCCGAAAAATGATTCCTAAAATAGGAAAATATTAAATGCTAAAATATGGAAAAATGGATCGTAAAGATTCATTTGAATATCCCAAACTATGACACGTGTGTAAACAATGAGAGAGGTTTTTTTTATTGATATCATTATTAAAAACAACCTCTCTAGGTTTTTCCAAAATTCTCTCCATTTGTTCGAAATACGATCTTGAAGTTGACTGCAAAAATAATCATTTCCAGAACTTGCATAGCGCACTTCAGTTTTCTTGAAACACGTGAAAATTAAGGTGGAAACAACTTGATGAAGACCTGTTTTGACCTCCAATGTGGTACACCAATCACTTCATGTTGTATTTTTCATTCATATGTGACTACAACATTTGCATAGTACTGGCTCGCTATGCAAGTATTGTGTATTCATGTTTATTAGTCAAAACTCCAGCTAAGTTCAAGAGGTGGCTTTATGTTGTTATATTTATTTGAATCAGAGGCACGTGGATTTCAAAAATGTTTCTTATAGAAATATGTTTAACTTCATAAATTTGTTCCTCCTTTAATCACTATTTGGATTGCACCTGTAATGATTCTTTCCCCTCAAGAAAAAAGAAAAATTGTGAGATTCCTTCCTTCATATTTCTGCTACTTCTGCCAATATCTCTATCCTCCTTATGGATTCATCATTCAATTTCATTTTTTTATTTAGATGCCCACTCTCCCTCCTCAATGTTAGGTCCTGCACTTTCAAATTTCCCACTTACCTAAACAAGGATGCATTTCTCTTCAATTTTGATTGAGCATTAGAAAGGACTACACAAGCATTGTCTATGGATGGTCTGCATTCCTTGAAATGATTCATGTTTCCTTCCATGTATTTTTTGTTGAACATTCATATGATCACAATGAACAAGTTTTATTTGAAAAATATCATTCACTACTTGATCAACAATTCCAAAATTCTGCAGTGCTGCCACATGAACATCATGATTCCCACACAATAAAAATTTTGAGCTATGTTTTAAGCATGATATTTTGACAAAAGAGATATCCAACACATTTTCAACTTTAAGACTGATATGAGTCATCTTGGATAGATGGAGAAGTATCTTGGAGGCATTTGATCACTAACAAGGCTCCAATCTATCTTTGAGTAGCAAACTGATTTGATGCGTTGTGTAAATGTGACCTTCAGCATTTGCATAGCGCGCTTTGCGCAATGCAACTAGTTTTCACTTCAAAACTCACCCAAATGGTGGTTTCAACATCTGTGGAGGCTACTCATGACTTCTGGGCCAAAAACCAATTATTTCCCAGCTTTTAATATCTTTAACTATGCTTGCCGAATTTGCGTAGTGCAAGGTCGCTACGCAAACTCTGTATAATGCAGTTTTCCAAAAAACTCAAAAATTGTGTATTTTTGAGGGTTCCTAAAAAAAAAAATGGTGCAGGGATGAACCTTAATCTCAGCCAGCTATGAAAGTAAATCTAACTTCCCTATATCGTCATCCTCAAATTTCATTCTCAACTTGTGAGACCTATTCTTTTTTCTACATGCCAATTAGATTTTATTTGAAAATAACCCAATGACCTTGAAAACATTTTATGAGACAAAACTCTTTAAAGGTACACACACACACTCAATGAATAAACTTGGAATGCATTGGCCTTCTCAAGACCATGGCATGAATTTGAAAACTATTGACAAACCTCTAACCTTAGCTATGAAAATCATGTTGCTAACAATTGGCTCCAATGGCGATGTTATCCTCCCTGTGAGGTAGCAAATAATAGTAGACTAGGTGCCTTATCCATTGGGCTGATCCAAAACCCTGTTTGCAACCTATTTCAATCCTCAACCAAGCAAACTGAAAACTGAAATCTAAAGTTTTAAATGCAAACTGTTGAAAGAGATGTTCAAAATACTGAGCTTATTCAAACTACTACCTACACTAAGCTCATCTCTAAGCTATTTGATTAGGTGAAATAAAAAATCCAGTGCAACCATTCAAGTGTCTTTTCCACAGGTTGAATTCCTTGTATATCTTTGATCATCAACAAAATGGAAAACCTTCTCAATGGAAACTCATCGAAAAACTTAGAAACAAATTCAATATTGACAAAATTTAAAAACTTAGGCCCATTCGTTGATTCCAAACATGTTGCAAAAGGATCTTGAAAAGAAAGAAAATTGATTTCAATAGATTTCAAAAGACTTTAGTCCTGTTTCATCCCTCCAACTACATTCCTTCTTCCATAAATCTCAAACTAATGGTTGTCATGAAAGGGTTGAAGATATGTATTAACTTGCTGCAATGAAACCCCCGCTAGTAAGGAGGATAGGGATTATTTGGACAACAAATCATCATCATATACATTTTCAAATTAATCCTCAAACAATGGTTGCAATTTTGAACTGATAAAACCTTCCATATAACAAGAAACAGTGACGCATCACCCCTACCTTAGCAGGTTCTTCTTGACCTCCCATTCTAAGGATCGTTCTTAATCTCTCCTTGAGCCGAAATGCCTCTTCGATTCCCAGCTAGAATCTTCACACTTGTAACCATAGGTCCTTCTTAGGGGCTATGCCTTGTAAACAAAAACTAGGAGCGAACTCTTACCCACGTGACCAACCAATGTGATCACAGCCTTTACCCGAAAAGGTATTACGTGAATCGCGATTTCGGGGGTATTGGCGTGATACAACCCCAACACTCTACATCCATGAAACCTGATGTGGGACCTCTCCCCAGGACTAGATATGATAGTCTTGTGTCTCTTCCTCGATCGACGACCACGATCACATCATGACTTTGCATTTCACAATATTGGGACTATTTGTGTAACACAAGCCTAATACTCCAACTCTCGACTCTCGAAATCCTAAGAACTGGACTCAAGAAATCAACGACTCTCGTTGATATAGATCCAACGGATACTATTCCTCCAGGTCTCATGAGCATCGAAAGGTTATCAACCTTAATCTTCCCGCTGATATACTAGATCCAATGGCTCACAAAATTTTGGTATTCCTCCCTCTGATAAATTCCACCATCCGTTCGGATTTTCAATGGCTCCAAGCCAAAGGACTTGGTGTCAATTCTTCTAGGGTCAACCTATGTGAGGTGATTTCAACCTTCTACTTCTTTTCAAATCCAACGAAGTCTCTATTCCTTCTTAGTTTGGCTTCCACTGCAAACTCAAGAATTCCAAGGTTTCTTTGCATGCACTCCTTGTGGCACTCACAATAACCTCTATTTATCTGACGTCTTCTTCTTTTGTGCACTCCTTGAAACATAAATCCTTCAACCCCTCACCTGGGTTGGAAAAGTATAAGACTTCAACCTAGCTATGCACTCCTTGCATGGCTCTATGCTATACTTGCACTTCTACTAGTATGAGAACAACGGTATCTCTCTTTATCTTGTTTGAGGTAAAACTCAAAACCTGTCAGCGCACACCTTGCAGACTTTCAATACACTCCTTGTAGGAATTATCAAGATGAGAAACAATTGAAAATCATTTTCTCCCTCTCAAAGACTTCATACATTCAATCATGAAATCATACATACACACAACATTAAAACAAATGCATAACAGAGATTGAAATTAACTATAAATATACGATTCAATAGATGTAAACAGAATTCATAAAAACCATGAAATTTGGATCAAATATTCCTTATATTAATCCAAGTGCATATGTACAAGGGTTCTATAGCATCAGCTATCTGCTTATACACTCTTCTACCATCTCTGTTCTTCTATTCTCTTTCTCTACCACTCTCTCTAATCTTACAATGAGAATAATGATACATTACAATACATACGAGGGAGCTTTCTAGAGTTTTCCCTCCTGCACTCTAAGATATCTAATCGAATTGAAGTCTACAACTCTTTACATTTATTACAATAAATTCCTCCAACAAATAGATGAGAGAAACCTCTCAAGATCTGCATTACAACTCAAAACATAAATGTGAATGCATCCTTTCAAGATATTACATTAATGTCTCATCTTTTCAAATTCAAAATGTTTTCAAAATGTACGTTGGTGCATATCCAGCTGTCCTCCGCTCTTGTGCTTTCTTATGATGCTCCTGCATCATACTCCTTTGGCTAAAAAATTCATGAAATCCTATTCATGAGCTCCTGCATCGTATGTTCATGTTCCTGGATATTCACTTTGTTTTCCCAACTGGCATCCTCAATTGTGTGTCCCTTCCATTTGACCAAATATTCAAAATATGTCTTTCTTTAGGTCTTTTTGCTAACTCTCTAATCAATGACATTTTCCATCTGCGGATTATCATCTACAGGCATCTGTCTAACCCATTGAACTTCCTTCTAATATTCTTCTCCTCTAGCTTCATCTATTTTGTAAGGATACAGATCTGCTACATTGAATATGGGTGATATGCCCACACCATCTGGAAGCTCTATCTCATAAGCATTTGCTTCGAATTTGCTTATGATTTGACATGGTCCTATCTTTTTCATCTTTATTTTATTATATTTTCCCCTTGGGAATATTTATTTTCTTAGGTGCACTAAGACCAAATCCCCCACTTCGAACTGAAGTTCTCTTCTATGTTGATCTGCTCTGTTCTTATAATCCTCGTTAGAATTCTTTAACCTCTCTTTGATTTTACTCTGGAGCTCTTGCATCTCTACTACAAATTCTTCCACTTCAACACTCTAAATTTTCTCTACTCTAAGTCTCTCAACTTAGACACTCCTCTCGGTTGCATTCCATACATTATTTGGAATGGGCTCTGTCCAGTGTTCCTATTCGGTGAATATTTATATGAAAATTCTTCATGTGGCAGAATTTGATCCCACTGACTGTGTTGTTCAGCTACTAAACTCCTCAGGAAATCACCTAAACTTCAATTTACTACCTTAGTCTTTCCATTCTTCTGGGGGTGATATGCTGAGCTAAAAGATAAATTAGTCCCCAACTTCTTCCACAGTGTCCTCTAGAAATGACCAATAAATTTGGTATCTCGATCTGAAACAATACTCTTGGGTAAGCCATGAAGTCGAACAAATTATCTGAAAAACAAACTTGCAATGTGTGTTGCATCGCTAGTTTTCTAGCATGGAATGAAATGTTCCATTTTTTAGAATCTGTCGACTACCACGAATATGGAATCACAACCCCTCTGTGTCCTTGGTAGTCCTAACACAAAATCCATGCTTACTACATCCCACGACCTCTCTGGTACCGACAATGGTTGATATAATCCTGTATTCTATATTTTCTCCTTTGCGTGCTGGAAAATTCGACATTTGTTGACAAATTTCCTGACATTTTTCCTCATCCCTAGCTAATAATATAAATTGTTCAATTGTGAAAATGTTTTGTCATGTCTGAAATGTCCAGCCAATCCTCCACTATGTTTTTCCTTCAAAAGATTCTCTCTCATGGAACTCTTCGGGATACACAACTCATTCCCTTTGAATAATAATACATCCTGGATTAAGTATTCAATCCATTGGCTTATGTCTCTTAGAATAGGATTCTCACATGCATCATAAGCATCCCTGAAGTCTGAATCATCCATGTACATATCCTTAAGGTTATCAAAACCTAAGGTATTCACACGAAACTCCTGCAGAATCAAACATTTTCTTCTCAATGAATCAACAACCTTGTTAGTAGTTCCAGAAATGTGCTTTGTAACAAAAGTTTAGTTTTGCATAAATTCAACACATTTTTGCATGCTTCTGGTTCAATTTTTCATGTCTGGTTATGAATTGTAAATCATGGTTGTCGCTATACAATACAAACTCTTTCGGAACCAAGTAGTGCCTCCATTTCTTCAGTGCATGTATGACTGCATGAAAATCTTTATCATACGTGGAATATGTTATCTTGGCATCGTTCATCTTCTCACTAAAGTATGCAATCGGTTTATTATCTTGGCTTAAGACTGCTCCAATAGCAAATCCACTTGCATCACATCTCACTTGAAATGTCTTACCAAATTCTAGTAGAACCAGAACTCGTTGTTTGATTATCTTCTCCTTCAACAAATTAAATTTTTTCTCTGCTTCCTCTGTCCAATGAAAAGATTTATGTCTTTTCTTGACTGTGTCCATCATTGGCACAAAAATTCCACTGAAATTTCTGATGAATTTCCTGTAAAAATTGGCTAGTCCATGGAAGCTTCTAACTTCAAAGATATTTCTAGGTGATGACCATTCTTTGATCTATTTTACCTTTTCAGGGTCCATCTTCAACTCATTCGAAGAGATCATTAAACCCAAATAAATGAGCTCATCCTTCATGAAAGACGACTTCTTCAAATTTATCAGTAACTTCTCTTGTTGCAACCTCATCATCACTAGATTTAGGTGTTTTAGATGTTCTTCTTTAGTCTTACTAAAGATCAGTATATCATCAAGATACACAATTACAAACTTCCCAATTAAATATTTCAAGACTTCATTCATTAACCTCATGAAAGTACTTGGTGCATTCGTCAAACCAAACGACATGACAAGTCATTCATATAATCCTTCATTCGTCTTGAATGTTGTCTTCCATTCATCACCTTCCCTCATTCTAATATGATGATAACCACTTTTCAAATCAATTTTTGAAAAAACTTTGCTCCACTCAAGAAATCCATCAAGTCATCCATCCTTGGTAAAGGAAATCTATACTTGATGGTGATTTTTTTTATAGGCCGCGAGTCTGTACACATTCTCCATCCATCATCCTTCTTTGGACTTAACACTATTGGTACAATGCATGGACTCGAGATTTCTCTTATCAACCCCTTGTCCATCAAATCCTAGACTTGCTTCTTGAATTCCTTGTTCTCCCACGATGTCAATCTGTAGGCTGATTTTTTCGGTATACTCGCTCCTGGTATAAGGTCAATGTGATGGATTATACTTCTGATGGGTGGCAACAAAGAAGGTAAATCATCCACCACTATATCAGTGAAATTCTCCAGCATTTCCTGAATTTCCTCTGGTAGATCATCTATCAAAGTATTGGTTAAAATGACTCTAGGTTTCCTTACCACAACAAAATTCATGTCTTCTTCTTTCCTAACTTCATCAAGAAGTTCCTTCCCACTCATGAGAAGTATAGTGTTGCTTTCTTCTTCTTTCACCTTCTTTTCTTCAATTGGCAACAACATATGCATTCTACCATTCTTCTCTAAGGTGTATGTGTTATTTCTCCCATCATGAACAAAATTTATTTCATATTTCCATGGTCTTCCCAACAAAAGATGACAGACATCCATGGGCATAACGTCACATAAGATCTCATCTCTATATCCCCCTATCTTAAATTCAACTAAACATTGTTTAGTGACTGTTACATGATGTCCTTTTTGCAACCATGAGACTTTATATGGGCTCGGATGTGCAACTGTCTCCAATTCCAGCTTCTCCACCATTTCTGTGGATACTAGATTATCTATGCTTCGACTGTCCACTATCACCTTTCATACCCTATCCTTGGTCTTACAAGAAGTTCTAATTAGATTGTTTCTCTGGACTGGATTCTCCACCTCTTTCTCTAGCTTCAAGAGAATTTTCCTCATCATTAAGGATATTCCACCTTCTTCATCTTATGCCTCAACATTTTGTCTCTGCACTTTTGAAATGTGAGCTTCTCCTCCTCCATTTGTTTTTCCATCAGGACATTCAAATGAATTTTGTTTGATCTTTCCACAAATAAAACATTTTATATCGCCTCCCCTGCCTCTGCCTCTTCCTCTTGCTCGCAGAAAATTTTTCTTATCAGCATACTGTCCTCTCTGTGAGAATCCTCCTTTTTCTGGGTGGTTATGAGGTTTATTTTATTCATCTTTGGAATTCTTCACTCTGTCCTGGGCAACTGATTTGCCTCTGCTCTGACTTCTACCTCTGCCCCTTTGGCCTTGCTTTCGGGCCAATTTTTCTTCTGCCTTGAGAAAAATATGATAAGCATCTTCCACATTTATGATCATCACCATGGTCATCTCATCCTGAATGTCATATCTCATACCATTCATGTATCTGGCAACATTTTCATCATGACTCTCACGATGACCCGCTCTGATGTTCATCCGGTAAAACTCCTCAGTGTATTCCTTCACTATCATCCCTTTCTGTCTAAAATTTTGGATTCTTAGAAACAGATTAATTTGATAGTCTGTGGGTATAAACTTGGCTTTCATCTTTACGACCATCCTATCCTAGATTTTAATTCTTTTCTTTCCCCTACAATGCCTATCAACCTGTAGTTCATCCCACCACAGTGTTGCATTCCCTTTCAATCTAGTGACAACATGTTTTACTTTCCTATATTCTTCGATATATTTGTAATCGAAGTACTTATCCAGAGCTCTAAACCAATCTAGTAGCTCCTCAACATCTAAGTTGTTGTTTGGATAGGGGCAGACCCAGGATTCAACACTACAACAACACACCAAAAAAACCCTAACTACCAGCCCTTTTGAAAACACCTAAGAAGGAGATGAAGTCTCACCCGAGGTAGAGGCAGGGGTGGTTGCAGGACTCAGGTGTCTACAACCTTAGCTAGGACAAATATCTATGATTGTAATACTTAATAGATCACTTAGTGCCGTTAGTTCGTCATTATTTACCCAATATCTACTTCGCAAATAAAACAGAGCATCGCAACATTCACCCTGATCTAATGTATTTAAGAACTTATCATAAAGAAATGGATCATATCTAGTAGATTCAAGCACTAATCACATTCACCTATATCAGATCTAACATCCAGATTCATCGAAGCACAAAGCATAAATAGATCTATCTATCTATCTCTATCAATCACTTAGAAAATAACACATAAATAAATCAGAACATCACATAGAGAAGAATAACACAGTATTTATGTCGTCCACCCCCACCCTGGGGCTACGTACACCGAGTCTTCTTCTTTTTTAGCTTCAATCAGTCGTCTACATGCACATAGCCACAAAAAAACTACTCTGCATAGGACAGGAGACTTGCGCAGATCGCTAGATCCTCCTTCCTTGTGTTACAACACAAAATCCCTTCACATTATCTTACAATGACTTGTACTTAGCTCTGCAAGTCTCAAACATTATGCACGAAGCCTTACAATTCTTGATCACATAGATCCAACTCTTAGTACTTATCCAACTTGCACACACTCTCCTTATTACATTTCCTAGCCTTCTATTTATACATACAAAATAGGCCTAAACATGGGTAAACCCATGGGTCGACATCCCATACCCATTACATATTCCCAAATCACAAAAATGACCCAAAAAGGAGCCAAGATCCTGTGATCTCTGCTTCGTCTTGTGCTCCGTCTTCGATGGGCTTTTGAAGTCCCAAAATAGGTCATCATGACCAAGAATCTCCCAAAACTTGGTTAAGGGCCAACAGTTGCCTTCATACATCAAAATGTCCATCTTTTCTTTGGCCCCTATTCTTGCAACAACTCTGAATAGACGTTTTTCTGCAACGTGTTTGGCTACAACTTCTTCTTCATCTCTAGCCTCATTTTCACTTTCGGCTTCACTGACATCTCCTGTATCAGTAACTCGTCTTTTTTTTGTCTCCATAGCATCTAATCGAGCATGAAGTTCTCTCATTTCCCTTTCCACGGCTGGATTAGGCATTGGTATGTCTTGACGTCTTCTGAGCGGCATTGTTGTAATCCTCTCTTTACTACAAAGATTCAAAATCTGTGCTCTGATACCACCTAACAAAGCACCCCTACCTCAGCAGGTTCTACTTGAAATCACGGTCTAAGGATCATTCTTAATCTCCCCTTGAGCCGAAATGGCTCTTCGATTCCCAACTAGAATCTTCACACTTGTAACCATAGTTCCTTCTTAGGGGCTACGCCTATGTAAACAAGCACTAGGCACAAACTCTTACCCATGTGACCAACCAATGTGATCAAAACCTTTACTTGAAAAGGTATTTCACAAATCGTGATTTTAGGGGTATTGGCATGATACAACCCCAACACTCTACATCCACAAAAACCCAAAACCCGATGTGGACCTCTCCCCAAGACTAGATCTGATGGTCCTATGTCTCTTCCTCGATCGATATCCACGATCGCGTCACGACTTCGTGTTTCACAATATCAAGATTGTTTGTGTAACACAAGCCCAATGCTCCAACTCTCGACTCCTGAAATGTCGAGAACTGAACTCAAGAAATCACCGACTCTCGTTGATCTGGATCCAACAGATATTATTCCTCCAGGGATCGTGAGCACTAAAAGGTTATCAGCCTTAATCTTCCTGTTGATCTACTAGATCCAATGGCTCGTGGAATTTCGGTATTCCTACCTCTGAGAAATTCCACCATCCGTTCAGATTTTCAATGGCTCCAAGCCAAAGAAATTGGCGTCAATTCTTCTAGGGTCAAACTCTGTGAAGTGATTTCAACCTTCTTCTTCTCTTCAAATCCCTTGAAGTCTCTATCCCTTCTAATATTGGCTTCCACTACAAACTCAATAATTCCAAGGGTTCTTTGCGCGCACTCCTTGTGGCACTCACTATAACCTCTAGTTATCTGACGTCTTCCTCTTCTATGCACTCCTTGCAATAGAAATCCTTCAAACCCTCACGTGGTTTGGAAAAGTATAAGACTTCAACCTGCATGTGCACTCCTTGCACGGCTCTGTGCTATACTCACACTTATACTGGTATGAGAACAACAGTATCTCTCTTGATCTTGTCTGAGGTAAAACTCAGAACCTGTCAGTGCACACCTTGCGGACTTTCACTTCACTCCTTGTAGGAATTCTCAGGACGAGAAACAATTGAAACTCTTTTTATCCCTCTAAAATACTTTGTACATTCAATCATGAAATCATACATACACACAGCATTGAAACAAATGCATAATAGAGATCAGAATTAATTGTAAACATACCATTCAATAGATGTAAACAGAATTCATAAAAACCATGAAATTTGGATCAAATATTCCTTATATTAAACCAAGTGCATCTGTACATGGGTTATATAGCATCAACTATCTACTTATACACTCTTCTACCATCTATGTTCTTCTATTATCTTTCTCGACTGCTCTCTCTAATCTTACAACAAGAATAATGATACATTACAATACATACGAGGGAGCTTTCTAGAGTTTTCCCTCCTTCACTCTAAGCTATCTAATCGAATTGAAGTCTACAACTACTTTACATTTATTACAATAAATGCCTCCAACAAATAGATGAGATCAACCGCTCAAGATCTGCATTACAACTCAAAACATAAATGCGAATTCATCCTTTCAAAATATTACATTAATGTCTCATCCTTTCAAATTCAAAATGTTTTCAAAATGTGCGTTGGTGCATATCCAACTGTCCTGCGCTCTTGCGCTTTCTTATGATGATCCTGCATCAAATAGGGTCATCAAGCACATGAGAAGATTGTTGCAATTTCTTGTCAATTTTTTCCAGTGAATCAGTTTGATTTTGCATCAGCACACATTCCTTTGCTTCAGTGATGATCTTAAAATTTTCTTTCAACAATTTAAACGAAGAAAAGAATAAAGGTAAATAATTTCCTTCAGCTGATTTGATACTTTCTTCATATTCTTCTTTGTAACTGTGATATGTAGGTTGATTGATGTCATTAAACTATTGAAAATGAACATTTTCTGATAGAGAACATCCAACTGCTTGTTCTAGAAATTCAACATCATAATCATCATCATATTCATCATATATAGGAAAATAAACAACCTCTGGGATGTCATCCATAAGGAAAATTGGGACAAAAACTTGTTCCTCAACACGCTACTCTGCACTTTCGGCAAAGCATCAACATTGAAAAATTTGAGAAAATTCATGGGATAATCGGCTCCCTGCTCATGCTAGAAAGGATCAGGATGTAAATCAGCTCCTTCTTTTTCATGCCTAGCCTTATGTTTATACACTTCACCATCTTTCTTTGCATTTGAAACTTCATCCAAAATCTGATTTTGCAGCATCTTACATGCTTGAAGATTGTCTTCAACCTCCTAAGCATCATTGAACATCTATTGCAATGTAACAAATCTCCTCTCCATCAGAAGAAAAGATAAGTCTGGATGGAAGGATGTTTCATAACACGACAAAGAAACAACGTTTGAGGGTTGAATTCCCTTAGGAATCCTATAATAAGTGCTGAAAAATCTCTTATTGGACATAGAAATTGTTTCATTGCTCCATCTCTTCATGGCATGAAACTCTACAAGATGTTGATACCAGGACTTCCTCTCATGCCAGAATTTTAGAAAAGCATCCTTCAGTTCTTCCCATGAGATGATGGATTCAGGTTGTAAGTATATAAACCACTCTTTGGCATATCCTTGAAAATATTGATAAAATGTTCTCATACACACATCGTCATGATCAATCTCAAACAAATCTATAAAATGTTCAAAATCTTGGATGTGTTTTTCAGCAAAAAGGTTATCGAGTTCTCCACCAAACTTAGGCAGGTATTTGTGGTGCTTTGGAGGAAAATCATGAGCAATTTTAAAGGTATGTATCTGTCTGAGATATTAGAGGGCATAGGATTAAGTATAGGAGGTGAGATATAAGCCTTTATTTCATGAGGCTCATCAATTTGGCTATGGTAATCAGATGGCTCCGATGGATTATTTTGATCAAAATCAGTGATACAATGAGAAGATATATGTACAAATTTAAGAGAAGGATATACAAGTGAAAAATTCTAATGATCATCATTTGAATGCAACCAGTAAAGAAAAAAATGTTTTGCATGTTCAGGAAAGGACAAAAGGTAATTAATAACAAAAAATATTATGTCTTGGAAAGACCTCAACTTTAGGTACTTGTTTTTTCCCATGATTTCATTTCATACCTCTTTCAATGGATCTCGTCCTCCAGTGGAGTCTCTGAATTGCATTTGAAGCTTGATTGGAGTCGCAAGGTGAATGGTACAACAACCTTGTGTTTGACCTTTGTTCACCATCAAAAGTCAAATCTGATCTTTGTTGTTTTATCCTAGGGAAGATTTCACCTTCTTCCCCGACAATGGTGCCATAATGTTAACACTCCGTAAATTTCCCTGGCTATGGAGGTAAGTCACAGAGGTAACCACAAACCAGCTTATAGGCTGGAAGCTATCCCTTCCAACCCAGAGAGGGATCTCTCTTGTCACTTAGTCTCTAATAGACATATTTTCTTGATATAATAATGGATAGGGTTTCCAAAGTTTTGAGTGGATTCAATAAAGTGTTGTTGGCAAGGAGGATAAGGATGCTTTTTGAGCTATGGAGTCAAATCTTGAAAACAAATGAAACTAATGTCTGGTAGATAGAAACTCACTGAGGAACAGAGGATAAATTTGGTGAATGAAACCTTCTATTGGTTATAGAGGGTGTAATAGGAAGAAATAAACACATAACAACCTCAGAGCATAATATGGATGAATTCTTACCTAATTAGGAAGAAAGGACAAAGTTTAAATTCTTTGAGTTTAGAGCACCTTTTAGATGAATTCTAACTCTTAAAAAACAATTTAAATGGAGGAAAAAATGAGATGAAATTAGAGACACAAGAGATACATACAAATACAAGGAACACATTGTCAGCTCATCACCATTAGAATCTCTTTCATGAAGGTTCATGACTTCTGGATTTCATTCCATTCATATTCAAAGATTTACAATGAAGGTAAAAAATACTATAGTTTTTCCAACTCCCCCCCAGAAAACCTTCAAAATGCTCCAATATATAGATAAACACCCTCACTAAGCTAAATAAGTCGAACTTCCCTACTATCCTATGATTTTGGATCTGATTACATCAAAAAGAAGACAATTTGTAAACTACTTGCTAAAACTAGCAAATTCGTTTTGCTGGCAAATAGGGGTCAAAGATAACATCATATCTCTTGAATCACAATAGTGGTTGCAAAACGAGGAGAGGTTTTTGGAGATGAACCCATGTGTGAGAAAAAATTCTTCCAATTTTTGAAAATTCTTCTCCATATTCGTGGATCCTCACCCAAAAATGATGACTAAAACAGGAAAATATTAAAATTAATGCTAAAATATGGAAAAAAGGATTGTAAATAATCATTTGAATATATAAAAATATGACACTTGTGTAAAAAGTGAGAGAGGTTTTTGTTATTGAGCTCATTCTTGAAAAACATCTCACTTATTTTTTCCAAAATCCTCTCCATTTGTTTGAAATGTGATCTTTAATTGGACTGCAAAAATAGTCATTTCCAAAACTTGCGTAGCACACTTGATTTTTCTTGAAACATGTACAAATTGAGGTGGAAGCAACTTGATGAAGACCTATTTTGACCTCCAATATGGTAAAAAAATCACTTGATGCTGAATTTTTCATTCATATGTGACTACAACATTTGCATAGCGCTGGCTCACTACACAAGTGTTGTGTATGCTTGATTATCAGTCAAAACTGCAGCTAATTTCAAGAGGTAGCTTTATGCTGTTATCTTTCTTTGAATCAAAGGCATATGGATTTCAACAATGTTTATTATAGAAATATGTTGAAATTGATAAATTGCTTCCTCCTTTAATCACTATTTGGATTGCACTTGTAATGTCTCTTTTCCCCCCAAAAAAGGCAAAATTGTGAGATTCCTTCCTTCATATTTCTGCTACTTCAACCAATAGCTCTAACCTCTTTTTGGATTCATCATTCAATTGAATTTTTTTACTTAGATTCATGTTCTCCATCCTTAATTTTATGTTCTTCACTTTCAAATTTCCCACTTTCCTAAACAAGGCTGCATTTCTCTTCAATTTTGATTGAGCATTAGAAAGGACTGCACAGGCATTGTCTATGGTTGGTTTGCATTCCTTGAAATGATTCATGATTCCTTCCTTGTATTTTTTGTTGACCATTCATATGATCACAGTGACCAAGGTTTATTTGAACAAGATCATTCACTACTTGATCAACAATTCCAAAATTTCGCAGTGTTGCCACATGAACATCCTGATTCCCACACAACAAATTGTTTGAGCTATGCTTTAAGCATGATATTTTGAAAAACGAGATCTCCAAAACATTTTCAACTTTAAGATTGATGTGAGTCATCTTGGATAGATGGAGAAGGATCTTGGAGGGATCTGAGTGCTGACAAGGCTCCAATCTATCTTTTAGTATATAACTGATTTGATGTGTTGTGTAAATGTGACCTTCGGCTTTTGTGTAGTGTGCTTTGCACAATGCAACTAGTTTTCTCTTCAAAACTCACCCAAATGGTGGTTGCAACATATGTGGAGGCTACTCATGACTTCTAGGACAAAAACCAATCATTTCCCATCATTTATCATATTTAAATACGCTTGCAGAATTTTCATAGCACAAGGTCACCATGCAAACTCTGTATAATGCAGTTTTCCAAAAAACTCAAAACTGGTGTATTTTTTAGAGTTCCTAAAAATAAAAATAAAATGGTGCAAGCATAAACCTAAACCTCAGCCACCTCTGCAAGTAACTCTAACTTCCCTATATCTTCATACTCAACTTTCATTCTCATCTTGAGGGACCTATTCTCTTTTCTACATGCCAATTAGATTTTATTTGAAAATAACCCAATGACCTTAACAACATTTTATGAGACAAAAATCTTTAAAGGTACACATAGACTCAATGAATCAACTTGGAATTCATTGGTCTTCTCAAGACCAGGGCATGACTTTGCAAAATTTTGACAAAACTCTAACCTTAGCTATGAAAATCATGGTGCTAACAAAGAATTCACAATAGTTCGAACTCAACCTCTAAATATTGCAATTAAGTGAACACTAATCTCCATGAAAATTCAACGTAGACAGATAACATTTGGTGCTTACAATGCAACATGTATATGTATATAAATCGATAATTCCCAAGGTTTATAGTGATATTCTAATACAACACCTCGTTTTTCACTCAGATTCTTCTAAATTTAAAAACAATGTACAATTTCATTGCAAAATAATTGATGACACCTTTTTACTTTTTTTCTGTCAAATTCTTCTAAAATTATAAACTACTTATCTCACAAATTAGGATGCTTATTTTGAAATAA
Source organism: Picea sitchensis (assembly GCA_010110895.2). Lineage (NCBI taxonomy): Eukaryota > Viridiplantae > Streptophyta > Pinopsida > Pinales > Pinaceae > Picea > Picea sitchensis. Next base: position 22,840 of record SNQJ01S0075030.1, read on the forward strand.
TAGAATAATTTTATAAACCACTTATCATGGGATTTTTTTTTGAAATAATAGACTATTTTTGTTTGAGCGTGTTTGTTTAGAAATTTTCAAATAATAGAATATTTTTGTTTTTCTTACATTGTGGTCACCATTTAAGTATCTTCACGTATGAGTTTTTAATTTAGTGTTTTTTTCACTCTATTGTTAATGTAGTTTAATTTTTTTTACTCTATTGTTTATATAAATGAAGGGAAGGGAAAAGATATATGCAAAGAATGAACAAATTTGTTAATAATCAAACATTTAAATGGGTTTTCTTCCTACAATATGAGGGGAACTTTTCATCAAATCATGATATTTCTTTCTTTTTCTACAAATTATTAAATTATATATTTTTAAATGTGATTATGATTTTATTTATAATCAACATATTTATAGTTTTAACGATTATCTTTATTGGTATGTGTTATTAGTCCCTGTCGAAGGCGTAGAGGGACTATAGCGATCGATAATTCATTGACTTTATATTATTTTATCGTTTGACTACAAATTTTTGCATACTTCCTAATGTTCAACATAGAGAACTAAAAGAATTATTTTTTATATAATCAAAAAAACTATATATGTTATGATCTGATTGGATGATAGATTTGAGGTCTTATTGTCAACTTCGCTATTCCCATTGAATTATATGTTGCCATATCCAAAGTTTTATCATGTACGATACTTTTTTTATTTGTACTAATCATATTGAAATGTTTAGATATCCAAGGTTTATAGTGATCGATAATTCCAAAGTTTATAACCTTCTATTGTGATTTTTTTTTATTTGTGTTATTATTATTATTACTTTGTATTTGTATTGAAATGTATTGACACTTTTTTTGAGGTGCTTGAATAGGCTTGACGGCTTAAATGTTTACATGACATGAGGTCCTCAAACAGGAATGAAAACTTAAATGTTTGCATACCACGAGGCCCTTAGACAACCTGACAGCCTTAAATGTTTATCTAAATAGGCTTCTCGGAGTACATTTTTCCTCGAAATTTTCCATACAATGTTGCAGTGAATTTGGACAATATTGTTGTCCACCACCAGTTGAATAGGCATTGTATCTTTCATACTTCTTCTAGGCTTAGAATGCAATTTTGTCATCGTTGAAGTTACATACATTGTTTGTTGGTTTGGTGGGTGCTTCTTCTTCGTTGGTTCATTGGTTCATCGATTATTGTTTTTTGTTTTTGTTTGGTTCACAATTTGACCTGCGCTTCTGTCTTTCATCATTTCAGAGTAAGTTTCCATGCCATAATTTCATTTTATATTTATTTTTTTTTGTTTAGTGTTTGCAATTTGCAAGTAAGAATTTTTGTTTATTTCTACTGGCATGCTCGTCGTATGTTTTTGGTTCCTTCCGTGCTTCGGCTGTGGTTTCGTAATCGTTGGAGATACATATGTTGTTTATTGGTTCAGTGGTTGTTGCTTGTTTGTTGGTTCGTTGATTGTTGGTTGTTTTTGTTTGGCTAAAGTTAACAATTTTGGGGCCCTGGGGTTGTAGTTGGGCATGTTCGTGCTTTCTCGCTGGTTTGGTGCTTGTTGTTTTCTTTTGTTTACTTCGGCTTTGCAGGGTTGGGTTCATGTGCCAACACTTGGAGCTGTGTTTTTTTTTTTTAATGTTTTGGGCGCTTTATGGTGTTCATACCCTGCACCCACGAGTGGACATGCGGTTTTGTTATTTTCCATCTCTGGCGAGGTCGAGATCTATTCTACTGTAAACTTTTGTTGATACTTCAGTGTTGACTTTTGTTTAGCTATGGTGATGTACTTTCTTAATATTTTGTGGCTTGTAATATATTTTGGGCAGGGGAAAATTATATATTTACAGCCTTGGATGGAGAAAACAAAAGGTTCATGTTTCTTCCTATCTTTTATTCTATTCGTTGATTCTCATTTACTGTATGTACATATTACTTGTTATCCGATGCATACCAACTTCCATTCATGTTCATTGTATTATGTGTGTTCCGACATTCAAACAAACAGAATAGCTGGAGAAAACGACGGAGTCTTGACTGCAGCGCTGGAAGAGGAGATACAAAGGTACATGCTTGTATTGTTATTTTGTATTCAGTTGTTTTGTATTTCATTTATCCTATGTATGTGTGTTCACCTAGTTTATTGTATGTAGATGTTTCATGCCTTCCTACATACTAACTTATCTTCATTACATGTCTTGCTGCATACTAACTTCCTTGGTGTCCATTGTATTTTTCCTGCATTGCTACATTTAAACAAACAGAATGTCTTGAGAGGACGATGGACTCTTTGGTGCGAATGTAAACGAGGAGTTATAGAGGTGCATATCTGTACTCTTATTTCATATTCCAGTGTTGAGTATTTCAGTTATTGTCTGTGTATTTGTTGTTCTTGTTCCACTGCTTTTCACCTTCTTCTTCTTTTTGATCCTGTATGCATATGCTATGTATCTTTCTGCTTATTCTCATGTGAATCGTATTATGTTTGTTGTTACATTGAAATAAATAGAACTGTTTTTCTTTATTTTACATGTCTTTCTTCATACTAACTTGCCTTCATGTCCATTTTATATTTGGTGTTGCTACCTTGAAAGAAACATGTTGGTTGGACAGGAAGATGAATTCTTCTATGCAACAACAAAGGGTTCTATGGTACAATATTCGAAAAGGTATGCCAACTGTGCTAGTAAATTAAATATACAAAGCGGGTGTGGGCATATAATAATAGACTAGAAAATGATGACTTGGCAACAATGGGAATTTGTGACCTCCCCATTTCTACTTTTTCCATTTTCTATTATCCCTTTTTCTTTCTAATTTCTCTGCTTAGTGGTCTTTCCGAAAATTCCTTGGTGCACAGGTTGGTGGACTCACGAGTTAACATTTATGGTCACACTTCTACCTTATTCCATACTTACCCACTTTATCGATTGCGGGTGCTGAGCTAGCGGGTTCAAGATTGATCCCCTGGATTCCGAGGTTCCGCGATATACAGATTCGTCTCCGTGCCCCTCCATCACACCCTATTTACTGTTACACATTTTTCCAGTCAAAAACTCAGAGGCATACAGTTTTACCCTCAGGTCCTCATGTTTCCTGAGTATCCCTTGACACCCTATTTCATATTCCATCTCCTTCCACCCTGCATGTGACATTAAGAACTATTATGGATAGTATACAATGCATATGATTGTTTAGTCCTTATGATGTTCATCTACACATGCTTGCATCAGAAACAATTGGACTAGTGACATGGCCATGAGCAGTCAATCATCCTAGACATCAACAGACTGACAAGGGAAAAGGTAAAGATGCATACATTTTGTTCCTAGTATGTTTACCAAACAAATATCCTCAACTATTTATTCATCTATGGCATCATGAATATGTTGATGTCATATGCAATACATGCTTTGCAGTTCACAAGAAGTATCAACAAGTACAAGTGAGACGCCGAACATAGCACAAGTTCCGTAGACTAAGAGGTGTGGTTGCAAAACTTTGGGTCCATAGTTCATTGAAGCTATGAGTCTACTTGTAAATTTATGCCAAGAAAAAAAGAAAACAAAAAAAATAATGCACACTACCATTCACTGTACTTTTCTTGTTCAAAAATTTTCACCAAGTCTAAACTTGTAACACCCAATGTACTATCAATAGAGGGCTTGAATAATCACCGAACTGGAAAATTGTTCATCAGCGACATAATGGTCATCTATAGCACCTACTTGGACAAGGAAAACAAAACTCGATCCATTATGCATGCTGACATGACAGACAAGGAGGTCATGATGAAAGTCACACTGACTATTCTTACACAACCTGTCTAGAAACATGCAGAAAAGATATTGTCGGGTAATGGGATATCCATTACAAATTTTAATATATTGCCCAAAACATTATATGGCCATGGTGATTTTGATCGGATTATTTTGCTGAACGAAACAAGTATTGTAGAAAAAAAATCCTACTGCTTGTTCAGAATATCGTTTCGTCCCAAACTCAACTATGAGCCAACTTGCGCAGAGCAATGACATTTACCCAATAGGAACCATTGGTGCAGATGTCACACTAGTGAGAAAACTTGGCTCGCAACACATTCTCCATATAAAATATGGATATTCAGACAACAACAAGGAAATGGTACTGTTCTCCATATCTAGTTTTGTCCTTTACTTTCGCATGTGCATGTATCTCGGTTAAGTTACACAAATATTGCATTGTTCCATGTTGCAGCTGCAATTGTTTGATACCTATTCAAATTTGTTTTCTTCAATGGAACAACAATTGCATAAAGAGAAATTTCCACTTATTCTCTTCAAAAATATAACAAAGAAAAGGGATGTTAGAGAAAGGAGCTTTCTCACAACCCAAGCAACATTTGTAACAGAGTTGCGAGTAGACATAGTACGAGATCTGAAGAAACTAACTAGCTCTACAACTGTTGTGCATATACATCTATAGAATCATCCTCACTTTTCTCATACAAATAGCCTTCACCAAATTTCAGCGGTTTGTTTATTATTTTATTTTTTTTGGAGGGGGGGGGCAGTTGTATATTATATTGTTTAATGTATTAATTCGTATTCTCGCGTTTCTAGGTTGAAGGTGTTTTGGTTCTAGTGAATGCGTACTCGACCCTCTTTGAGCCTATATGTGAGAAATTAAACTCTCATGCTTCTGCTTCCGCTTTGATAAGTGATGATATGATTGATTGTCAGCAATGCAGTGAAAAATGTCCATATATATATGGACATTGCCTCAATGCTGCCATCTAAACCATGGGCAACACAATTGTGCATTGTACAATTAGGCAGCCTCTATTACAATATGTGCTTCTTGGGTTGGCAGAAATGTTGTATGAAGCATACCTACATAAAAGGGAAAGCAGTGTCTACATGATGTGCAACTTTCGGATACACAACAAATTTACTTTAAATGAGGACAATGCAATATTGCATATCGACTGAAGTAAAGAAAAAAAACAAGAGAAAAAAACATATCAAGCTTTGGAAGGAAACAAAAATATCTCATGTGTCTCTGTAATATTTCTTCAACACCCAGATGAATGTTCGTTGGACTCGAGTACTTGAGAATCTAATTACAAATGCAATTGATGTTGTTATTTTGATGTTTTTTTGCATCTCCCAGTAAGAATTTTGCAGTGTGTCTCTGTAATATTTCTTCAACACCCAGATGAATGTTCGTCGGACTCGAGTGCTTGAGAATCTAATTACAAATGCAATCGATGTTGTTATTTTGATGTTTTCTTGCATCTCCCAGTGGGGATTTTGAATATTTGTTTCTGTGTGCAAATAAAAGAAAAAAAAAACATGGTGGGTGGTTGTTGCTTTGATGGAGGATATTGCACATTTTTTGGGTGCCCAAGTTCAACAATTGTTTTTCAACTATTTAGCCATGACAAGATTTTTGCAATTTTCTTTTAGGTGCCCGAATAAAATAAAAAATTGCATCCAACTATACATTTATGGTATGGTATCTGCATTTTCTCGATGCCCTAGTTGAAAAAAGAAACGGAGCTCGGCATGGATTGAAACATCAGCTTGAGATATTCATATCTCGCTATAGAGATTTCATGCACATAATATTGTTCAGTACAAAAATGGGAAGAATGACAACAAGCCCCATATATCCCATGGCCACGGTTATTTTCTCATGGGAAGATATACCAGATGTAAGAGAAACCCAATGTCGCGACGTGTTTTCTTTATATATCAAATTGTTTGATGCAAAGGTCGATGCGTGATGCTCTATGGAACCTTGTGAAATCTTGGTTGCGGCCTATTTGAAGTTTACTTGGTTCTTGGTTGTATTCTTCGTTTTTCAATTTGTGTATCACGGAACTTCGAGTGTTGTTTGGAGGACACAGAACAATAGAATTGCAATTTTTTAGCCAGCTAGCCTGCAAGTCCGCTTGTCAATTTGTATAGTGTGGAACTATGGGTGATGTTTGTAGGACAAGAAACTATAAAGGACATGCTTTTCCCTTTAATATAACCTATGTGATGCAAATTGATGCAGGAGCATCTCTCCAAGCCATCCATGCGCCAACTATCCAACCAACTCAGCGCACGCATTCAATGAGGAAGAGAGGCACAACCCTCTCATATTCAAATTTTGAATTTGAATCAAGCACATTTAATGTTTGTAAGGTTGTTAGAGCCAAAAGGTCGTGCCTATACGCAGGCTCTAGAAGTAGGTAGCCTTTAATGGTTGTAAGGATGAATCTAGCTTCGATCTGAACTAGACAACCCATTCAATGTAATTCAATGTAATTGAATAGAGTAGGTAGCTTGGAGGGAAGAGCTCAAAGAGCCCCCTCATGTAAAAGATCTTGAAATCTTATGTTGGTAGTAGGATAGAGAATAGAGAAGAGAAGAGAGGAGAGACGAGACTCTATTGCAATCCGAGCTCAAACACATTGTAAAAGGTAGCAAGAGTTAGAATCTACGAGAGAAGAGAGAAGAGAGAAGGAGTCGAGACTCTGTCAAAGTCTGAGCTCAGGAACACCTTGTAAAGGAGGCATTTGATATTAATACAAACCAGAGCAGTTTTTCCTGCATATTGTATTTGTTGTGTGAATGTCTATGTGTGTTCTATTTATGCTATGAATGTATGTTGTAGATGTGCGTTTACAGGGACAGATAGGTTCTGCTATCTGTAGAGTTCTTTGATTTCAGGTTGGAGTTCTTTGAGGCTTCATGTCAAGAGGGTGTGACGGAACATTGCGGGTTCTGATAGTCATTTCTTAAAGAGCACTTCCAATTCTGCGGAATTTGGACAAGGACGTTCTAGGAGGGAACACCAACTGAAATCATTGACTTAGAGGAAGACCTCAAGGTTGTTGAATACCTTAGAGGTGAGACTATGTAGAGGAGGACACAGTAGAAGACAAAATATCTAAGGAGTCCTATAGAGCTCTGCCAAGAGGGCATTAAGCATGTGCATAGAGTTCATAGAGGAACTCTGTTGAGTTCAAGAGAAAGATAGAACTACTGAGGGTTCTCTAAAGCTCTGCTAGGAGGGCATTGAGCACAGGCACAGAGTGCTAAGGAGGAACTCTGTTGTGAGTTCATAGAGAAACAGAATCACTGAGGATTCTGGACACTTTTCCAAGAGGGCATTGAATAGGTTCCAGAGTGCACAGAGAGAACTCTTTGAGTTCAGAGATAGAGAAGAGTCCAAGGAGGGATCTTCACAGGGTTGTTGAATACCCTGCAGACTCAGCAAGAAGTTATTTGAGCGAAGGAGTGCCAGGAGGGCATCAGATTCTCCATCTGAGGGAGAAGGAAAAAGGGTTAATTCCTTAGAGGTCAAAGCTACAGGAAAAACTCAGAAGAGATAGCACCTTTTTGCATGAAAAGACTCTGCAAGGAGTGCATAAGTTGAATAATCCTTTGAGGATTCAAGGAGAGAAACTCAGGAGGAGGAGTGCTTTCATGCACAGAGCCATAGCTGCAGAAGTCACAGAGGACAAGGAACTCTTTGGAGAGTTTAGAATCCCAAAAGCTCAGAAGGGACAACGTCTTTGAGAATACAGGTGAGACCTAATGGTGTAGAGCTCACAGAGGAAAAAGAAAAGGTTGAAGCCTTGGAATTTTGAAAATCTTCCAAAGTTTGGGAAGAAAGCGCAAGATCAAGGGGAGAGCACAATTGTCGTTGGATCAGGTCGAAGGGAAGATATGGACCGTTGAAGTTTTCATGTTCAGATAGCAGCAGGAGAGTGCACAGGAGAAGAGAATATCTAGACCGTCAGATCTTTCTCAGACAGTCGATAGCCGTCGGATCTATCGAAAGAAGCATGAGGTTTAATCCTCGCGTGCAGAGCAGAGAATTTGGAAAAGTCTCGACAGGGCAGAGGCATCGGGATTTCAGATTTTGGAACTTTGGAAGTTTGGAGGTTTNTATGAGTCATCCATCTGAGGAGGACACGTGTTTTCAGATCCTTTCATATCGGGGATTCAAACATTGGGAAGCAGAGCACGGAGAAGTATTTCAACTTCGCAACTGAAGAAGTCCTGAAAGTGATCAAATATGTCCATCTGTGGGAGGACACGTGGCGAATATCGGGGGAATCACTAGATAATCGGATACTAGGGATTTGGAAGACAAGAGGATCAGTTTCATTGGGTTCGTGGAGTCCCGAAGACCGAAAGAATCGGGATCGTCCAAGCGGAGGACACGTGGAGCGATCCAGACATCGAGAGAGAAGTCCCGAAAAGATCATTTCGGTATTTCGGCTACCAGGAGTACGAGAGGTCAAGGATCTTGGCAGTATGATTCACAGAATTCTGAAACGCGAATTCCCGAAGGCAGAGAAGGAGAATTGCTAGGTCACGAGGGAAATAGCCAAATTTCGGCATACCAAATATCGGGATTTCAGAAATCCTGAGGACATGAAATCTGGGCTCTTAGGAATGGAGATCCCGAAAGGATCAGGGCCATTGATTTGAGAGTGGATCACAGCCATTGATCCTGGCCAGGAGTGAAAGGACGGTATCGGTATTTCGGATACCAGGAAGTCTAAGCAGCAGGGACTGGAGGAAACCTTGCATTGGGAAAGCCCAAAACACAAAAATTCGAAGTTGTTGAGGAATAGCATGGGACACGGAGGACAAGTGTATTCATTGGCATTTCAGAGTTTAGAACTTCAGGAGTTCCGAAGACAAAGGATAGAGAATTTCGGAAATTAGAACTCTAAAATCACGAAATGCGACATAGAGGAGAGTGAGGCTGTGGCCACCAAAGATGATTTTAAGGATGGAAATTTATTTTAAAATATAGAAACCTTGGCGAATCTTCCTAATCCTTCATATGCCAACTATAAATGTTTGGCGATATTTTTGTAAAAATATTCAAATTTCAAAGGATTTTATATAGTTTTTATACAATTTTGGCGATTTTTAAGGTAAAATAACTTTATCAAATAGAATTTGGGCGAATCTTTTTAAAAATAGTGAATCTTGTTTTTGGAAAAACCATGGAAAATTAGCCCATGAGCGAAATTTAGCCCCTAAAATCATCTATGGTGGCCACACTTGATATCAGGATTTCAGGATTCAGAATTCCAGGGATCCCATAGACATAAGGTCGGAGCATTTTGGCATCAGAAAACCTGAAATCGCGAAAGGAAGAGAAAGCCGGGAAATGAGCATTTCAGCATTTCGGAAATCGGCTTTTCGGGAGTCTTGAAGATAGGAAGTCGGGTGCTTTGTGTCGATGAACCCTAAGAGAACTACGGCCATATGAGGGGTGGTCATATGAACTAAGACTGTAGCCCAGGGGGATAACCATGACTAAAGATATTTCGACATTTTGGCATTTCGGGGATCGGGGGATCGAGAAGGCAGTGGTTCTCGACATCAGGACTCAAGAAGTCCCAAAACCCAAAATCACTTTGCAGGAAAAGATGGCAGTCATGTTTGAAGGCTGTGTGGAGGTGAAGGACCTATGGATAAAAGATTTGAGGTTCCAGTAGGGAATCAAAGGAGCCGCTTCGGCTCGAGGAGGTTTTTGAACGATCCTGCGTGGACCTCGGCCTGAGGGTTTGGGGGTCTGTGTCACAAATGTAGTATGTGGCTTGTTTTATCACTTTTCCTTGATCGATGAACTTGGTAAAATTAATATCCTGAAATAATTTGAAATAAATGAATATATATTGTGCGAAGTCCAATGGAGCTATCATATCAACAAGATGCCCTTAAAATTCAAATTGGTCGTTGTTATACTTGCGATGATGGAATTTAAAAAATATTTGTTTTGTTTACTTCATTTTTTTTAAAATAATAGATTTAACATCCTTTAATAATTTTATGTAATTAAATTATACAATATCAATATTTAATATTAATAATTTAGTATTTGAAAATAATGTTTTTAGATAATGTTAGATACTTGATAAGGATCACCATCTCTAAAAAATTGCAATCTTGGGCCCGCTAGCCCTGGAGTCCGTCTGTCAATTTGTATATCGCGGAACTCCAAGTGTTGTCTGGAGAACACGAAACAATAGAAGTGCAATGTTGAGCCACCCAATCCACAAGTACACCTGTCAATTTGCATATCGCGGAACTTTGGGTGCTATTTGTAGGACACGGAACAATAGAGGCCCAATTTTGAGCCCACTAGCCCGAGAACCCGTGATAAAAAAACTGGCTAAGTATGGAATGAGGGATCTGTACATGCTCTATAAAATATCATGTCCATACTTTATAAAAGTACATATTTAGTATGTATTACTCATTTTTCGGAAATTTTCTAGGTGCGGAAGTTGGGAGATTCACGTCTTCAGATTTCCACTTTCTTTTATATCACCAACCCATTCCTCGTTTCATATTTTACAAACTTTTTGGATCGCGGGTTTTTGAATAGGTGAGTTACCGGATAGGCGGTTTTTTTTTAGAATAAGAGATTTAACATCCTTTAATAATTTTATGTAATTAAATTGTACAATATCAATATTTAATATTAATAATTTAGTATTTGTGTTTTTAGATAATGTGAGATAGTTGATAGGGATCACCATCCATAAACAATCACAAATCTTGAGCCTGCCAGCCTTAGAATCCGTCTGTCAATTTGTATATCGTGGAACTCCAAGTGTTGTTTGGAGGACACAGAACAATAGAAGTGCAATATTGAGCCAGCCAGCCCGCAAGTCCGCCTGTCAATTTGTATATCGCGGAACTCTGGGTGTTATTTGTAGGACATAGAGCAATAGAGCCCCAATTTTGATCCCTCCAGCCCGAGAACCCGCGATCCAAAAAGTGGCTAAGTATGGAATGAAGGATCTGTACATGCTCTATAAAATCTCATGTCCATACTTTATAAAAGTACATATTTAGTATGTATTACTCGCTTTTCGGAAACTTTTTAGGTGCGGAAGTTGGTGGATTCACATCTTTAGATTTCCACTTACTTTTATATCACCAGCCCGATCGATTGCTTCCTTGTTTCATATTGTACAAACTTCTTGGATCATGGGTTTCCAAATAGGCGGGTTACTAGATATGAGGGTTTTTTTTAAATAAGAGATTTAGCATCCTTTAATAATTTTATGTAATTAAATTCTACAATATCGATATTTAATATTAATAATTTAGTATTTGAGAATAACTTTTTTAGATAGTGTTAGATATTTGATAGGGATCACCATCTATAAACAATCGCAATCTTGAGCCTGCCAGCCCTGGAGTCCTTCTGTCAATTTGTATATCGCGGAACTTTGAGTGTTGTTTGGAGGACGCGGAACAATAGAAGTGCAATGTTGAGCCAACCAGCTTGTAAGTCTGCCTGTCAATTTGTATATCGTGGAACTCTGGGTGCTAATTGTAGGACACAGAACAATAGAGGCCCAATTTTGAGCTCGCCAGCCCAAGAACCCGTGATCCAAAAAGTGTCTAAGTATGGAATGAGGGATCCATACATTCTCTATGAAATCTTATGTGCATACTTTATAAAAGTACATATTTAGTATGTATTACTCATTTTTCGGATAATTTCTAGGTACGGAAGTTGGCATATTCATGTCTTCAGATTTCCACTTACTTTTATATCACCATCCTGACCAACCGCTTCCCCATTTCATATTGTACAAAATTTTTGGATTGTGGTTTTCTGAATAGGCGGGTTACTAGATAGGCGAGTTCAACATTGTATTTCCAATGTTTCGTCGCTTGCAAACAACACCCAAACTTCCACGATATACAAATTAGAAAAAAAATTGAAATAAAAGAATATATATTATGCAAAGTATAATGGAACAATCATATGAACGAGAGGACATTTAAATTCAAATTCATTGTTGTTATACTTGTGGTGAAGCTAACATTACAAAAACTTTACTTAAACATCCAAAATTTGATTTTCTTGTAACTTTTTGACGCTTCTCTTATACAAATAGATCATGGAACCTATAAACATCGCTCGTTCTATCTATTCCTTGATTGAAGAACTTGTTAACATGTTTAATGCACTTCATAGTTACTGTTAATACCGTCAATGGGGCTTTCTTACATCAATTTATTCTTTCGAAAATTGCTATTCGCTTTCTCTTTTGCCCTCTGCTTTCCCTATATGGTTACTTACTCATTTTTTGGAAAATGTCTATGTGCGGGATTTGGAGGATTCACATATTCATATTTCCATTGTTACTTTTATATCACCAGCCCGACCAACCGCTTCCATGTTTCATATCGAACAACATTTTTGAATTGTGGGTTCCTGCATTGATGCAGGAGCATCGCTCCCAAGCCAGCCATGCGCCAGCCAGCCAGCCCACTTAGTGCACGCATTCAATGAGGAAGAGAGGCACAACCCTCTCATATTCAAATTTTGAATTTGAATCAAGCACATTTAATGTTTGTAAGGTTTTTAGAGCCAAAAGGTCATGCCTATATGCAGGCTCTAGATGTAGATAGCCTTTAATGGTTGTAAGGATGAATCTAGCTCTGATATGGACTAGACAGCCCATTCAATGTAATTCAATGTAATTGAATAGAGTAGGTAGCTTGGAGGGAAGATCTCAAAGAGCCCCCTCATGTAAAATATCTTGAAATCTTATGTTGGTAGTAGGATACAGAATAGAAAAAAATGAGTAGAGAGTCAAAGTCTGAGCTCAAGAACACCTTGTAAAGGAGGCATTTCATATTAATATAAAGAGCAGATTTCCTGCATGAGTTTATGTGTGTATTTATGTGTTTATGAATGTCTATGTGTGTTCCTTATATGTTGTGAATGTGTGTTAGTATGCGTTTACAGGGACATATAGGTTTTTTCTATTTGTAGAGTTCTTTGATTTCAGGTTGGATTTCTTTGAGGCTTCATGCCAAGAGGGCGTGACAGAACACTGCGGGTTCTTAGAGAGCACTTCCAATTCTGTGGAATTTGGACAAGGAGGGCACACCAACTGAAATCATTGACTCAGAGGAAGACCTCAAGGTTGTTGAATACCTTGGAGGTGAGACTGTGTAGAGGAGGACACAGTAGAAGACAAAATCTCTGAGGAGTTATGTAGAGCTCTGCCAAGAGGGCATTGAAAAGGTGCATAGAGTGCACAGAGGAACTTTGTTGAGTTTAGGAGGAATATAGAGCTACTGAGGTTTCTATAGAGCTCTGCCAGGAGGGAATTGAGCATAGGTGTAGAGTGCGGAGGAGGAACTCTACTGTGAGTTCATAGAGAAACAGAATCACTGAGGATTCTAGACACTCTGTCAGGAGGGCATTGAGCAGGTGCTGAGAGCATACAGAGAGAACACTTTGAGTTCAAAGACAGAGAAGATTCCAAGGAGGGATCTTCACAGGGTTGTTGAACACCCTGTAGACTCAGCAAGAAGTTGCTTGAGCGAAGGAGTGCCAAGAGGGCATCAAATTCTCCATTTGAGGGAGAGGGAAAAAGGGTTAATTTCTTAGAGGTCGAAGCTATAGGAAAATCTCAGAAGAGATAGAACCTCCATGCGTGCAAAGACTTTGAAAGGAGTGTAGAAGTTGAAGAATCCTTTGAGGATTCAAGGAGAGAAGCTCAGGAGGAGTAGTGCTTTCATGCACAGATCCATAGCTGCAGAAGTCGTAGAGGCCAAGGAACTCTTTGGAGAGTTTAGAATCCCAAAAGCTCAGGAGGGACAACATATTTGAGAACGCAGGCGAGACCTAATGGTGTAGAGCTCGCAGAGGAAAAAGTAAAGGTCGAATCCTTTGGAATTTGGAAAATCTTCCAAAGTTTGGGAAGAAAGTGCAAGCTCAAGGGGAGAGCACATCTGCCGTCGGATCAGGCCGAAGGGAAGATCTGAACCGTTGAAATTTTCACGTTCAGATAGAAGTAGGAGAGCGCACAGGAGAAGAGAATATCTAGACTGTCAGATCTTGCTCAGACAGTCGATAGCTGTCGGATCTATTGAAATAAGCATGAGTTTTAATCCTCGCGTGCAAAGCAAAGAATCCGGAAAAGTCCCGACAGGGCAGAGGCATCGGTATTTCGGATTTTAGAACTTTGGGAGTTCCAAATACAAAGGATCAACATTTCGGAATATCGGGATTCGGCATTTTGGGAACTCCGAAGACCAAGAGTTGGGGCTCACGGAGTCGAAATTTACAAAGAAAGACTATGGTCATGTGAAGGAGTGGTCACATGGACCAAAGATATGGCCCAGGGGGCTAATCGTCGATGAATGCCATTTCGACATTTCGGCATTTTGGAGATCTATAAATCAAAGAGTCAATGGCTCTTGACATCAGGACTTGCGAAGTCTCGAAACCCAAAATTAATTTTCGGGAAAAGACTGAAGGTCATATTCGGTGACCGTGGGAAGTAAAATCTCGCACCTGATGCATGTTTGTGCAGGTGAGGTTTTCAAGGAAGGATATGTGGATCAAATTTGTTAAGGGTTTTTGAGTAAGAGCCCGAAGAGCTATTTCGGCTCAGCGAAGGAAGAACGATCTTGTAGTGGACTCTGGCCGAGGGTTGGGGGTCTGCATTACGCATAGGCGGGTTCAACATTGTGTTTCCACTATTTCGTAACCTGCAAGTAGCACCTGGACTTCCGCGATTTACAAATTATCAAACAAATTCCCCTTAATATTGTTTTCTTTCTCTTTCTATTTACTTGGTCCTTTTTCTGAATGTCTCATGCTTTTATATACAACACCCAAAGTTCCGTAATATACAAATTTCCCTCTGTCTCTGAGATACAATTTGACAATCAGCCCCTCACGTCTCTTGGGTATATCTTGTGACCCTTTTTTTTGTAACCCCCCTAACCGCTTTCAATACTTGGGAATTTCTTGGAATTTGTTTCACGGGTTGGCGGGTGGACGAAATGTATAATGTTTGGTCGCTCTTCGCCATCCCTGCTACCTTCGTACTTCCTTCTAGATATGCAATTATTAAGCTTTAATGTTAGTATTTCATCGTGTAGGAACCGTTAAGATTGTCATTAATGGCTGGGAGGTCAGAGAAGATTTGTCATTACTACAAATTAAATCAAGATTTGCGGAGAAGAGTGTTATCATTTCCAAGTATTCATTTCAAACATGATGTGATATCTTTCTTGCGTCGGTCGGTCGGCACCTTTAAGAAATCTCTAATTCTTAATCTCTCTTCGTCGTCACTGCCACCTTCGCAGTTTTTTCTAAATATGGAATTAGTGAGATTTAATGGTAACAACTCATTACGCACAAACCCTGGAGATTGTCATTGATCAACAAAAGGCTTTAGGAGATCTTCCATTGATATACATTAAAACAGGATTTGCGGAGGGTTATATTATCCATCCCCAATTTTCATTTCAAACATCGTCTGGAGCAAACGGAAATTCTAGTTAACTTGTGGCAGTAGTTCTGTCCATATACGGTAAACACCTCCGGGCATGATGGATAGAGGTTCCAATATTCCAGGGCATATTCTTACTACTCATATCCATCTGCCCAGGACCAAAAAAGGATATGGTCCCTTGGTACACCGAGAGATATATTTCAAGCCAAAGAATTCCAAGGAAAACCTGCCTACTTAGAGAACCTGCCCAGTTACATTGGTGGCTAGCGTAGAGGTTGATGCCATGGATTCCAATATGGAAGAAGATGATACGATGAACGATGATACAACAATGAATGATGGCAATGCAGAGATTGTTCCCACACCTGCGTCCAAATTGAAATCAACCATAATGGGTAGAACTTCCTAGCTCAGCATTGGTAGTCCTGACAACACCAAAAGGAGTTTCAAAAAAGAAACCGACGTTGAATGCAATAGCCTCTTTCCAGCTCGAAAGTAGGAATTCCAGAGGTCTAAATTAGTTTGTTCTAGGCGGAATACTTTCACTGTAAGGAAACGATATGTTGATGGTCCCAGAGATACATTTCAAGCCAAAAAACTATTCAATTGTGGGACTAATGTCTTGTTCTCTGGATATACAATTAACATATTAGGGAATGAGGACCAAAAATCCCATTGGTGCAAGGCATATTCCTACTAGTCATCTCCTTCCACCCAGAATGAGGACCAGAACTCCCACTGCTTCATGCTTCTTGCCACATCTCCGTTGCAGTTTCCATTTTCCTTGACTACTTTTTCCTATCCCAATTCAACCTGGCAAGGACTACGCTACCACGCAACACTTGTTATACTAAGTTCATAGTAATTTAGGGGTTATATCTCATCCAATCCTTCATGTTACACATGGTTCCTAATATAGTAAAAGGAGGAAAAACAACAAATGTGGATGCAAAAGTAATGGAATACTCCTCTTAGTGCAAAATGATGGTATAAGAAACTCAACACATCTATCACTTATAGAAGGATTTTTGGAAAAGGACTGTAGAAGATTGACTCTTAGGTTTGGGGAAACTAAACATATATGAATTTCAACATAAAAAAATTTAAGAAATAACTAGAGTTCATGTGAGCTTAAAATTGGTGGTAACAACATAAATACTCTTGAAATTGGGCTACCAATGGAACACAGAAAGAGATAAAAAAATGAACTTATAATTCCAAAGGTTGTAATTTTTGGCCCATAAGTGGAATTACATATTCAAGTCCCTTTTCACTCTAAATGATGTCCTTTGTATGATGAGTAATGGCATAGTGTTACTTATTATAATTAGAAATTTTTATAGACTTTAAAATCTCTCAAAGGATCAATGTGTGCTAACAAAAATTGATAGTGAAGTCGACACCAAACTATGGAGTTGAAGACTTGGCCATTTGAAATTCCAAAGCATGCAAAAAATGAGGAAATTTGATGTCATCTTGGGATTCAAGCTAAAAGGAGTTGTGGCTTTGAAGGCATGAGAAACATGCACAATTGGTAAGATAAACATGTCTCCATTTTCTATTCTTTTAGAGGATCAAGATGTTGGAATATTAAAAATTTTACATTTTGATGTAAGTGAACATATGTTAGAAAATTCATTTGGAGGAGAAAGGTATGTTGAATCCTTCATTCATAATTTATCTAGGAAGGTAACATTTTTTTCTTAAATAATAAATACAAAATTTGGGGTGCATTTAAAATCACTCATAAGATTGTAGAAACACATACATGTTTGAAGTCAAAAGTCCTATGAGGTGACAATTGGGGTGAGTAAAGATCATGGAATCTTAAGGTATCTAATGATTATCTTAAATCCTCAATAATATGGTGTAGTTGAGAGAATGAATATAACATTAGAAGATAGCACATTAGAGGAGTGTGCAGAGGCTATGCTAGTCCCCAGAAATGTAACTCATTTGTGTATTTGGGTCACTAGAGGGGCCAATAGAAAATTTGATGATTGAATTTGTTGTTAGACCCTAGGTGTTGGAATATTCACCAATACTGAGAAGGGGGGTGAATCAATATTGAGCACTTTTTACCAATTTTAACGAGAACATGTAAACATCAACTTATCAATAGTTTATCACTTATGATTTCATTTAAAATTCCATGATCATATAACCATAAATAGTACCATTCAATAATATGTCACATCATACATAGTGACAAGATATTTTTATGTGGAAAACCAAATAGGAGAAAACCACATAATGCTTTATTATATATCAAAAGATTGCATTCATAGGAAGCACCAAATTCCAAAATTCTCCAGCACCAACTGGAAGGAGGCACCAACCCCTTATTTATAGGCTCCAATCTGAAGGAAGCTACAAATCCCTAAATTTTCCAGCTCCAGCTGGAAGGATGATCCAACCGCCTAATTTACAAGCTCCAACGTGAAGGAATTTATGACTCCCTTTATTCTCTAGTACCAACTTGAAGGAGGATACAACCCCCTTTCCTTTCCCCTTCGTTCCTCCCTGAAATATAAATGGACACTCAACCTGTCACTCAAATTGTCATTGATAATTAACCTGTAATTGTCACTGATAATCAATTTGTCACTGATAATCAACCTATCATTGTCATTGATAATCAAGCTATCACTTATAATCAACATGTCACTGTCACTAATAATCAACCTGTCAATATCACTAATGATCAACCTGTCACTGTCACTGATGATCAACTTGCAACTGCCAGTAATGCTCAACATGTCATTGTCACCAATATATCACCATCATCAAACCATATCTATTCACATATATCATATTCCAATATCACCAAGAACATCTCTCAAAATATATTCCCAACATCATCAAGATATACATCAAAACCTATTCCAACACCTCCAATATATTCCTCAAGCATATGAGAAAATATCCATGAACCATGTACCAAATATATGCCTCAAGTATGTGCCATAACATACATGTTATGGATCAAACCATGTACCAAGTATATGCCTAAATCATAAGCCATAACATCCATAAACCATGCCAAAATATGTAT
>SNQJ01S0075031.1:13882-37607 GCA_010110895.2 Picea sitchensis
TTATTATTTAAATAATTTATTTTGTATTCACTTTGACTTATAGTACACTCATCACTTCACTTTATTATTTACCTTCTAAAATCTCTTAAACCACTTTGACTACTTTGACATTCTGGGGCTTCTAGATGACTCGTGAGGGTTCTCCAACTTCACATGCCCATAACTATATAAACATGATGAGTTATGTGACGTTCCACATACCATTGGAAATGGGATTACATGTAATATCCATCTAGAATATTTTTACCTGCAAATATATCAAAACTCATACCATTATCCATCAAACAAACTTGGGTCCATTACCCAAACCTGGGTTCTCCAACTTCACATGGTCATAACTCTCTAACTGTGAGGAGTTATGTGACATTCCACATACCATCGAAAATGGCATGACATGTACTACCCATATAGAATAGTATTACCTTCAAATATATTAAAACTCATACCATTATACATCAAACAAACTTGGGTCCATTACCCAAAGCTTTGTGCTACTGGAATTTGCTACCGAACTTTCTCCAAGGGTTGACATCAATATACAATATCACTCTCCAATGGTTGACATCAATGAAAACCAACAATCCATACCAACTGTCCATCAACCTAAGCCAATTGCCTGACATTGAGATCTTGAGCAAATTCGGTATGATGGTCTACAAGTCCATGGCTACACCTATGATGGAAAATCTAAATAAGTTGAGTGATTCTGCTTCAGATTCAGATTTGGTGGATCCCACTATGTATAGACAACTGATTGAATCCTTGATGTACTTGGTTAACACTAGAACATATATTTTCTTTGTAGTGAACACCCTGAGCTAGTTCATGGTTGAACTGAGGCACTTCCATTGGGTTGCAACAAAGCATGTGTTGAGGTACCTGCGCGATACAGTTGGATATGGTCTGAGATATGTCTCAAGAGGTGAAGTGAGGCTGCAGAGATATACAGATTATGGTTGGGCAAAGAGTGCAGTAGAAAGAAAGAGCACCTCAAGGTGTTGCTTCAGCTTAGGATCAACGATGATATCCTAGTTTAGTAGGAAGCATACTTCTGTAGCACTCAATACAACATAAGTGGAGTATATTGTAGCCAGTGTCGCAAGTCGTGAAGCATTATGGCTTCAGAATATTCATGCACAACTATTTGATTAGGAGCTAGAGATGGCCTTAATACATTGTGATAATCAAAGGTGTATCAAGCTTTCAGACAATCCAGTATTTCATGACAGGTCGAAGCACATTGAGATCAAATATCCCTTCATCCGATACATGGTGTAGAAGGGAACAATAAATCTCCAATACATATCAAAAAATGATCAGATTGTGGACATTCTCACCAAGTCTCTTTCTAGGGAGAAGTTTGTATATTTCAAAGAGAAGCTTGGCATGATGCAGAATGTCTCCCTCGCTGAGAGGGAGTCTTGATGTTTCTGCATTGGGAAGACATTCTCCCAAATTGGTCATGTTGATTTGACCAAGGGAGGATGATACATTCACTCAGGGGGGCATGTTGATTTGGCTAGTGGTGAATGGCCCAGGATGTTGATGTTTCTCTAGTTAGCAACATCGGGCAAATATTCTCTCAAACTGATCATGCTGATTTGACCAAGAGAAATGAGTTATTTACTCACGAATCTTTGCTAGTGGTGAATGGTCCGGGCATAGTCCTTCTCCGGACGAGGAGTGGATAGACTCGAGGTGCCCTCACATTGTCTACTCTAGGATGGAGCGATCTATATTAATTAGACATGCATGTGAGGAAAAAATCATCAACATAAATATAATATATAAATAAGATATTTATAATATAATGTATAAATATATAAATAATCAATAATTATTAATTAATAATAAATTAATTAGTGAAAAGACAATAATGGAAAATACATGTCCATTAAATGAAAAGGCACTCCGCCTAAGTATATATATCAGGGCCCTCAATTGTAATAAACCATCTAGTACAATATTTACTTACAACAATCTCTATGAAAATTAGAAAAATTCAATATTACCCACATTAACATCTCTTCCATTTGGCATACAATCTTCTATGCATGTTCCTTCACCAATGTATGACCGCTTGCCTCACACCTTCAAGGAAAATAATAAGGAATTGGCTAAACGTTCTACCTTTTGGGTTTTTTGGTCGGAATCTGACGATGTAAATTTGGACAAAATCACTATTTTTTGTTGTTTAAATTGCATTTCTGAATGCATAAATGGATTCATCGTGCTGAAAAACCCTTGAGGCACTTGGATTATACAAACTTAGCCACTCAAATATGCAGATCCAACCATTCCTCACCAGATTTCAAGAAAAGTCAAACGGAAAAAAGTCGCAGGAAAACTTCCAAAAGATAGAATGTATAGACTACGTTGTTCCTTATTAGTTTAAAATTTTTGAAAGCTTATAAAATAACTTAAAATTCTAAAAGAACTTAGAAGTACATTTTATATAAAATTATTCTCTATTAAATTTATACAAAATTGGTTTTCAAACATTTTAAATAAATTGTTTATAATTTTATTCTTATAATTATAAATTTAATTTATATATATAAAAACACGAGAAGGTCATAGAGTTAAGTCTCGGGGTTGATTATCTCTATGAGATATTATTGGGTCTAGCCCAAGTTCCTGGTTAACTACGTCTGCTCTAAAGATATTATTGAAATGACTCATGAAAATAAATACCCAGAAAGTTTCCCTAAATATATATTCCATCAAATAAAAAACTAAATAATAAAATCTCCCTCAATAATTCTTATTCATGAATTAAAAACCGAATTACAAAATCAAACAAGTGCCACTGCATGGTGATGTCCCTGCCGATTAGATTAGATGTAAGCATATATAATTCCTATTTGATTTTGTATATTGACACGTCTTTTCTTCTTGCTTCAAATTAAATGATAAGACTTGCCTATCTGGTCCATTCCTAGCTAGAACTGGAACGTGGAACGATTGATCTACCAGCAGGCATTTCTTTTTCCGGTGATTTAGGTCCGCAGGGGTAGATATTTGATATAGTATGCATGCTCTCTATTAAGGACAAGAGAGGATTCATGCTCGACCAAAAGGAAGGATTCCACGGTCATATCATGTCTCTTAAGGACGGGTTAAGTTGATCCTGCAAAGGCAAAATCATAAGAGCTAGCACTTCTTTAGGTGAACACTTCGTTACAAAAAGGCATTGTAAATTTTATGTTGGGATAACCCCTGAAGTCTTCCCGTCTCCCTTTGGTGTCAACCCTCAAAGATTAGAGCTAAGCTTGAGCTTTATGGCCAGAATGAAAACTAGGACAAAGAATGATCTATCTACTATGTCAGTACAACATTAGTAACCTATAAAATAGGATATACTTATCTATTGTGTCATAATCTTCGTGAAATACCTTCGACATGTTTCTTCTCCCAAAAAAACCAATGGTGATTCTTTCCCATTCACAAGGGACCTCTGATATATATGGTCGATCAATATTATAAAGTTAATAGTTTGTTAAGATAATGGAGGCTAGCATGCATGTAAAACATCCTTAACATTCTTCCTTAATAAAATGCATCTTTTGTTGGACATGGAACATGTGCACCCAAGCCCGCTTAGGTCTGGAGGGACATCGACCATATATTTCCCCTAATACAATTCAACATATGTGTTAATAACAAATTAATTATTTGTATTTACATTTTCATGTAAATGAATAAAGAGAAAATAATACTATATTTAACATACATTTATTGATATGATGTTATAATACTATGATGAATGAAATTCTTCGTTATTCCATAGCTATAAAAGTATAGTATGAATCATAAATTAAATAAGAAATTCCATGGCTATAAAAGTATAGTATGAATCATAAATTAAATGGAAATAGTTGATGGGATATCGATGGTAGATTGCATTTGGTAAATTGAATGGCATATATTGATCTAAAGGGATATTATATACTTACTTAGATCCCCATCATAACTTGTTTTAGGCGTTGCTTCACCTATTAAACACATTATGATCAAATCTACTGCTTTTGTAAACACAATTCACACGATGTAGAGAAAGATCATAACTTGTTTTAGGCGTTGCTTCACTTATTAAACACATTATGATCATATCTACTGCTTTTGTAAACACAATTCTACAGGTTGTAGAGAAAGAATAGGATATGCTAGGTTAGGCGTTAGTTAAATTGGTATAAAAAAAAAAAAAACCATTCTTCAATATGATATCCGTCTTAATTAAATGCTACAATGTTCTGCAGTTTTCTATCCAATTTAAACTATAGGAACAAACTATCTTCGATATTTAATTCTTTCCATCTTTCAAAGTGATACACATAAAATAAATTATGTTAAATAAAAAGAATTGTTATATTTTTTTCAAAATTATATAAATTATTTTTTTACTTCCCATAAAAATGTTTATGTATGTGTGCATATATATGAAATGCAAAATCTTTAGAAAAGTTATTTCGAAATCATAACCCATATAAACATGTAAAATTAATTTTACAAACATCAATTATAAAAAAATTACTATTATAATTTAGTTGTATCTCATGGAATGAAGAATTCTTATTGTGGTTTTCTAAAATATTCTTTATTTAACCATCGGATGATTGATATCATGAGTGTACAACACATACATGGACATCGGCTCAATACTTAGTGGAAGGTTGTGAAGGCATGACACTTATAGAGAGAATGAATTTATAGTAACCGTTCCAAGTGTTCACACTTGTACGTGGTAGCAACACTTGCATTTTACCTTGCACATACCCAACTAGTTGCTAGACACTTTCGTTACAAATATGATGGCATCCATACATTCTAGAGGTTTTTCATTATGATGCAACCAACATGTCACTCAGTTCCAAAAGCACAGATAACATGAAAATTAAACATTGCAACCTACGAATTTATCAGGAGTTGGAGAGTTTTATTTATGAGTTCCCTCTGATGTAGAGAGATATAAGACATGCAATGTAGAGAGCTCTTAGAAATGGGGTTGTGGGAGAGAAAAACAACAATACAAAGCATGAGGTTTCAGTTCATAACGGTTGGAGCTTTAAGTCTTTGTTATTCCGCAGCACAACCAGGTTGGAGCTCTAAGTCTTTGTTATTCCGCAGCACAATCAAGTACGTCATCACCCTCGATTCTTCCCTCCACTTGCATACACAACAATTCAGAGGAATTATATCTGTCAGTAAATTTATATTGTGAATAGAGGCTTGTAGTGTTTGAGCTGCTCACTCAGTGACTCTCAAATAAATTATATGCATGTTATCATTTACAGAACTATTGATGATATTGGCTTGTTGGGAATTTTTTGATGATATTGGCTTGATGGGAATTTTTTAAATACCCTATTGAATGCATGCTCAATGTTGTGAGAAGAATATGAATTCTGACAGAAGCTAGCAATTTTTATGTCAGGTGAATTTGGCCTCAGATATAAAGGAGTCCTTGAATTGCTTCGTGCAGGTGGGAGTTGGCCAATTCCCTTAAGGTTGATGTAAACAAAGTTTGAGAACAATATTTTTTATACCTTTACAACTTTTCTAGGACTATCAAGCTTAGATTATGGCTCTATAATTTCATGGCTATTATCGATCTTAGGTGATTTTATTTGTTTTTAGATCTTAGTCACTGCAAAAACCAAGTACAACGAAGCTTATATAAAGGGCTTGTTTTTGGCATTGCAGTGTCCTTGGTTAATTTCAAAATTACAATGTCATAGTTGGGGGATACAATCATTCTAACAGTTAATTGTAGGAATCGGGTCAAAAAGGAATTCTTCCTCTTCCTGTAGATATTAGAAATTATATCTCTATAGGTCAAATGTAAATTATATCTGAAGCCATTGTGCACATGATGCTCAGAGTGAAATTTATGCTCAATATTTGTGGCATGTACTGGATGTTGGCATGGAGCCTTGATGAATATCTCTAGTCTTCTAATGATGTAGTCAATATTTGTTGCTTCACTTGATTTGTATAATGAAAATAGCAACATAATTTGTTTTCTACAGCTCAACGGAGGAAATGGTACATGAAAGGCCAGTCCAATGAATAATTGACGATCGATATTAAAGTCGGTTATGCACAACTTTATTCATTGGGTATCTAAGAAAATGGTTGTAATGGCGTCAAATAGAATATCCAAATCTGTTTTGGTTTGGGAAGATTTTGAGTGTAATGAACTCTTTGTTATCGTTTGAATTGGATGCAAATAATGCCCAAAACGAAAGCTGAAGGAGAAAAAAATTATGTGGAGCATACCAGGCATGTTGTTCCATGGATTTTTGTACGAGGATGGTGCTTGTGAATTGATGCAGTCATGCCCACCATTTTTTGAAGGTGTTGAAGAAGCAGTAAACAATTGGCGGCAGCCCCCAAAAAATATGTTTTGAATACTTCTTTTGGTTCCGTTTATTCGAGGGATATTGCGGAAAAATGTCCTGAGACACCTCAACATTTCAACTAATACCTAAGTAGAGTTGCAGTTACAGGAGCCTCTAACAATAATTCTCCTTAATTCAGTTGAAGAGTTGTAGTGATGCAACGTTGACGAAGGAAGGAAATAATTTGTTCGAAGAACTATTTGAAGTTGAGAATATTAACACAATAATATGTCCTAATGAATACCTTGTTCAGGATATGTTTCCAGTTGCAGGGGGAGCTGATCCAGCAGTGTTGAAAGAATCTTCTCCATATGGAACGTAAGCTGCAAGTGAACGTAAGATGCCAGTATGATCCTCCTCTCAACACCAAAACAATTGGATTATTATTCATTGTTGTGCAGTGGGATTATTATTCATTGTTGTGCACGGATAGCAGGACAGTTATGGGAAGATGAAGATGAGGCAGTGAGGCTAGGAGGATAGATGTGGGAAGATGAAGATGAGGCGGTGAGGAAAATAGAGGGTAGAATGTACAGATCGACTGATTTATTCACACATTTGACAATGCAGAAATTTTAATTAGTCCAGTATGGTTTTGTTCCTCTAGCTTGACTAATTTGAAATGGATTTGTTCCTGTAACTCGACTAATTTGAAATGCCGCAAAGTTGTCTAGGTTGTGGAGACGGTGGCTGTAATGAAGGGACGGTGGCTGCATTGAAGGTAGTGGAGGCGGTGATGGTAGTGGTTTTAATTGGATTTAATTAAAGCTCAACATTTTCAAAGCAACATTATCATATATAAGAATAGTTTAAAGTGCCTTGTGTAAAGCCCTCACATCATTTGTCAATTGTGGTGAAATCATTGTATTATATTTAAATCACTGACATATATCATTGCATCAATGTTAAATTCGTTCAGAATATATTTAAAGTTGTTCAGCGCTTATTTAAAGCAAAGTAGTCAAAACATAATCAATGTTGACCCAGATTCAATGAAGTTATAATCGATTAAAAAGGTAACATTATGAAAACTTTATCATAGATTCAATAAAGTGAAATAAAGTGATCATAGTCTCAAAAGATTAGATTATTTGCAATGTTGACCCAGATTCAATGAAGTTATGCAGTTATAATAGATTAAAAACTTAGGAATGTAATGAATTTATGAAGTTATAATCTACTAAAAACTTAGGTTATGTACATTCAATAAAATTTATCATATATTCAATAAAGTTGTCATAGTCTCAAAATCTTAGTTTATCTATCTATAAAGTTGTTATAGTTTCAAAATCTTAGCTTATCTATCTATTCTGGGCAATAAGACATCCATATTGTTAGCCAATAAGGATTCCAATAAAATCAATTTAAATATTAAAAAAAAAAAATTATTTTCTCCTATTTACAAGTTTGGCATAAAATCAAAGACAAACTAATTCATGATCCCTGATTTAACTTAGGCCAGGACAAACAATAATTCCGGTTTATGAATTACAAAACAAATGAAACCATTTATAATTTTATTCTTAAATTATATATATATATATATATAATTAAATCTTATTAATTATTTTTCATGAATTACAAAACCAAATAACAGAATCTCCTTAAATATTTCTAATAAACTATTTATGATTTGGTTCACCAATGGCGCCCATAAAGAATAATTCCGATTTATGAATTACAAAACCAATGAAGCTTCCCATTCATATTAAATATATATCAAATAAACCATTTATAATTTTGTTCGAATTTTACATAAATAAAAAATGTGAAAAAAACAACTCGTGATTTATGGAGCCGCCCAGACTTGAACTAGAGACTTTCAGTTCTGTTAGACTGATTTAATAACCAACTACACCACGGCAACCACCACGGCAACACCGTCTACTTTAAAATTATTTATATATTATAATTATTTATTAGTTTTCCATTGAAATTTATAATTTAAGATTAACGGATTCTTCAAGATCGGACAACTTAGTGATATTAAATTGATCATACGGGAATGAAATTATAATTCATATTGTACCCAGGCCCTTATTTATCCAAAGTTTTTTTATCCATGTCTTTAAATTCAAAATAACGGATCTGTAAATTTGTTGTGTCTTTAAATTGGAAATAACGGATCTATAAATTTGTTGTAAAGGTCGTGGGTTCGACTCCCACTGTGGTCGGTTCGTGTCTCTTTCCAGAACAGTGGATCTGCCGGCGAATAGTTATTTTGTGTACAAATCCCGGAATCTGGTTAGTTTGTTATTTAGTGTACAAATCCAGCCTTTAAAACGGAACGGAAGGCCGAGACTATAGTCACTCACTTTTGTATTTTCTTTTCGAAACTGTAATTTTTTTGTGGGTAATATTAATGTAAGAACTTTTCCTTGGTAATCACGGTAAATTCGATTTTGTAGAAAGTTGACGTTTTTTCAATAGGAAATTGAATTTGATTTTGTAGAAAGTTGACGTTTTTTCAATAGGAAATTGAATTTGTGTGAAGAAAACATTTATAAACACAAATGGATGAGGGAAAACACACATAAACACAAATCACTTAATCAAAATAAATTGATTTTATTCACCTATAACTTGAGTGAGTCTAATGGTTAAGAACATGTGTTTCCTCTTAAAAGATCATAAGTTCAAATCCAAACGAGATAGGGTATGTATACCTTTATTGACTTTACCAATAAAAATGTTGGGTTGACTATGGTTAAAGATGAATATATATATCATTTTCTAAATATTTATATTAAAATATTAAAAAATGTTAAATCTATTTATTAAAAATAATGATATCTTCAATATAATATATGTATCATTTTCTAAATATTTATATTAGAATATTAAAAAGTGTTAAATCTATTTATTAAAAATAATGATATCTTCAATATAATATATATACTATTTTCTAGTAAGTGGTTGTAGCTTAATTGGTTGGGATGGAGAGTTTTCTCCTCCCCACCCAGATAGAGTCTCATCTATGAAACATGTTGCTCTTTGTGAACCAAATATCCGAATTTCCAAAAATTACTGTGGACCTAGCTTTAATTGCGTGAACCACACCACAATGGAAAATATATAAATGGTTATTTTGTATCTATAGATGGATTGTATCCTTTGTATATAAATGAACTCACGGAAATAAATCTTGCAATCCTGATAAGGGAGCTCTATAATTTTATTATCTCGAACATCAAGATAAGATGATAAGCATGCTTTGTCTGAAAAAGAATGCATTCATTGCATTAAACAATGGTTTGATTCAAAAATTGATCAACGAACTTAACAGAAAAGGTAATTGAGTCGTAGAATATTTCTTTCCTCCCTACAAAAAAACCCAATCTCGTTATTCTAAAAATGCTGACACATTATGGGTTAGTCTTGAGAATTACCACACCATAGATTGTGGAAGATTGTATATTTAGAGGACAAACATTTGAGTGTTATTGGTTAATCTTAAGAAAAACCATGAAAGTCTAGGAGGGGGAGAGGGAAGGAGAAAAGGTTGTTAGATTGATTAGAGATTTAGGCTTCATTATATTATTAGGTTTGTAGACTAAGTAGGTTAATTCTAGGATTCAACAACAAGTAGGAAAGAATAATAAATTAACAAATGATGATGGAAGATGGAGTAGGAGAAGAAGGCAAATAATTAGGGTTTATGAAGACGGGCTTCTCAGTTGGAAATGGATGGAGGGTTTCCTCTAATCTATAGAAGTATGGAAAGGCAATCTCCTTACCTTGAAAGATCAATGCAAATGCTATTGAGAATGGTGCTCATCGACACCCTCTTAAGAATGATGTCACTTCATCTTCAAAGGTGTAACATGAGCCAAAGGAGGGATCTGGGTTTCACAGAGGAAGGACACATTGTGTTCAAGTCAACACCAATGAAATGAAGATCTCGATGCAGATTGATTGGATCCTAGATGGAGTAGCTATCAAAGCTTAGATGTAAGTATCTAACTATATACTTTAGTGGTAAGAAGATACCTCTCCCATGTTTTCTATCTTGGATAAGGAAGATATGGTTTGTACCAGTTAAAGGTAAGATTTAGATATCCCCATTAAGTAGAGGTTTTGTTCCTTATTATTTGAATCTTCTCATGTTTGAGAAGTAGTAATGGAGGGAAAGCGTTTGTTTTTAGAGGATTTAGACCTCATATTATCTCCTTGGAACAAAAATTTCAACTCAACATACACAGTAAAGAAAAAACTATTATTATCATTATTAAAATATAGGGCTCTAGTTTTGCAACTTTGCATCAAAGATGCCCTATCAAGGCTTGGTAAGTTTTTTTGGGGGGTGTGTTTTGTTTTTTTCATCATATTTTCCATTGTGTTTATGTCATCATATGTTGCAAACAACTTAAAATACATAAGTAAAAATGATCCATGATTAAGTTTTGTGTCATTCTATCCCTGCATGTTGTTAGGTGTAAGTGACTTTCAACTCACTTTTTTCTTTGTATTTGTTTGGAGTTTGTGGAGTCTTGATACTTGAATATTGTGGAGAGCATTGGGGTATAGAAGATATTTATTGGATCTCCCATTGGATCAAAAGTAAGAATATCCCACTATATTTTTTGTTGCTTGAATATATTCTTCCAGTTTGTATAATTTATTGTGTTTAGTTTGATTTTTTTGTTTTTGTTTTTGGGTTTAGGATTCATTGGGGGAATGAAATTTGAAGGTAAGGTTTGGGATTTAGGAAATAATTGTAGATCCATGGGTTGTAGGTGATAGGGTTTGTAAAATTAGAGGAAAATTTTCCTTGACTAGGGTTTTAACAATAAATAATTAGGATAAATTAAACACGTTAAAATGAAAAACAATGTAAGAGTTTAGTGGAATAGGATTATGTCCTTAAATTTCAATGGATGTGCTTTCATTAGAATTAAATTTCAAAATCATTTGATGTGCCCCAATGTTCATCCCAAACCAATAACATAGTAGATTAGCATGTTTGACTTAAAGGTCATGGGTTCAACTACCATTGTGGTCGGTTTGTGTCTCTTCCTATATTAGGGACTCTGACCAATTTGTTATGTCATGTATAAATATTGTCTTTTTTTTGTTCGAAGAATAAAAATGAAGGCCAATCAAGGAAAACATGTTTCATGTGTGGTTGACAAAGATAATTTAAATGTGATGGCACTAATTTTATCCGTAAGACGTTCCTTCAATGCCAATGAATGTTTACCTTTTTACTAGTACTAAAGTAAAAGTAGTGAGTTTATTTTTATGAAACATTGGTTTGTCCTGTGTGTAAGGCATATACTTTAGCTGCTCCTCGAGGTTGTTCTTTGCGAAACATTTTCCTTGTGTTTTATAATATTTATGAAAATAATAATAGTAATAGTAATTTTTACTAATTTTAGGTTAATGTGGTGTGCATTTTTAGAGTTGGTATCTTCCGGATTAATCACAATAGAGTTCATTTTGGTCGATGTTTCGAATCCTTACCTAGATTCATCTTCAAGACAATTAGTCAATGATTAGGGTAGCAGAACCATGTTATAAATACAAAAATATGCAGAGAGATCCAAATAGGTCGGCTTAAATACCTAAGTTCTAAACCTTAAGAGCGCAAAAAACTAAGAATGACCAGTTAGAAATAAACGAAAGTAGGAATTACTTTTTGATCTCTTCATCTTTTCAGGAAGTTCAGATCTACGACCCTTCTTTCAATATTTATCCTCAAATTTTCCATCAAACGGATTTCTATCTATATTTCCCCTCTGTACAAGGCGGGAAATCTAGATAGACATTCGTTCAATGGAAAATTTGAGGATAAATATTGAACGAAGGGTCATAGATCTAAAATTCCCGAAAAGATGCAGAGATCAAAAAATAATTCCTACTTTTGTTTATTTCTAGTTGCTCGTTGTTAGTTTTTTTGTGCTCTTAAGGTTTAGAACTTAGGTATTTAAGTCAACCTATTTGGATCTCTCATAATATTTTTGTATTTATAATGTGGTTTTTCTACCCTAAACATTGACTAATTTCCATGAAGATGAATCCAAGGAAGGATTCAAAACATCAACAAAAATGACCTCTACTGTGGTTAATCTAGAAGATACCAACTCTGAAAACTCACACCACAAAAACCTAAAAACAATGATTACCGACCTGTATGGAGGGGAAATTTGGATATACATTCGTTCAATGGAAAAATTGAGGATAAAGATTGAAAGAAGGGTCGCATGTATGAACTTCCTGAAAAGATGTAGAGATCAAAAACTAATTCCTACTTTCGTTTATTTATAGTTGCTCGTTCTTAGTTTTTTGGCGCTCTTAGGTTTTAAAACTTAGGTATTTAAGCTGACCTATTTGAATATCTCTGCATCTTTTTGTATTTATAACATGGATATACTAACCTAATCATTGACTAAATGTCCTAAAGATGAATCCGAGAAAGGATTCAAAAACATAAAAAAAAATGAACTCTACTGTGGTTAATCCAGAAGATACAAACTCTAAAAAATCACACCACAAAAACCTAAAAACAATGATTACCACCCTGTACAGAGGGGGAATCTAGATAGACATCCATTCAATGGAAAAATTGAGGATAAAGATTGAAAGAAGGATCACATATATGAACTTCCTAAAAAGATGCAGAGATCAAAAACTAATTCCTCTTTTCATTTATTTCTAGTTGCTCGTTCTTAGTTTTTTGGCGCTCTTAGGGCTTATAACTTAGGTATTTAAGCCCACCTATTTGGATCTCTCTGCATATTTTTGTATTTATAACACGGTTCCACTACCCTAATCATTGACTAATTGTCCTGAAGATGAATCTAGGTAAGGATTCGAAATGTCGACAAAAATGAACTCTAATGTGGTTAATCCGAAAGATACCAACTCCGGAAATAGTAATTTTTTTATTGTGAAAATAATATTATTAATAACTACTTTTGGGATTTTGAGGTAATGTAGAGATGTTCCCTCCATTAACACTTAATCATGTGACATTTTTGTTTATTATTCAATATGCATTTTTGTCAAGTGGGTCTTTCATGGTCATTGTTCCTTTTCCTATTCAAAGTGTTTTCATGCTGGCTTTGATACTGAGTTGATCTGCCAAATTGACTAGGAAGGTGATAGTTAAGAGTTCTATAATGCCCTACATTCCATTTTTTAGAATTTGGAAGTCGTTGGCATCGCCTTGCACTAAAAAAATGGTGTTAGGTGCTTCTAAAATCCCTTATAAACCAAGGGTAAGCTCTAGGTTTGAGCACGAAGAATAGTAGGTGATATTCATCGTTTGGATGTGTTTTCCAAAAGTTTTATATGAATAGTCAACATCTTCTCTCTCTTTTTTTCCAGGTTACACTGCCTAATGAAAACCCCCGAGTACTTCCCCTTATTTTGAGAATGGTACCCAAGGTAAACTCTAGAATCTTCATGGCACAAGGTCGATCAACAACAAGGCTTGAGGCCATTACAACAATAATCGTTAATAGCTCAACATGTCACTTATGAGAATTGAACCTAGGTGGGGTGGATAAAAATTATTCCTCCCAACCACCCGAGCTAAACCCAATTGACTGGAATAGTCAAAATCTATCCCTAGAGATTTATAAATTGTAATGAATAACATTGAAATCAAGTTAAGGTTTAAGGGGAAAGTATATATCATTTTTTATTTATTTTACCATATTTCATCAATGGGGTTTCGTCTATTTTTTTAATATTATAACAAAAAAATGATTTGAGTAATCTTAAAAAGTGTCAAAATCCTTTAAAACAAAATTCTCATCAATAAAATGGAATTATAACTCCCCACAAAATTCAACTCAAATTAAAAAAAAAAATCCACTTATAATATATTGTATCAGAACAATAGTTACACAATACCTCATCTCTAGCATCATGTTTAGGATATCATATACAAAGTGTATTCACATTTCCATTCCCTTTTTATAACACATAATCCAGTGGTTAATTCATTAAACATTCATTGGTTGATTTA
The DNA here is from genome assembly GCA_010110895.2 of Picea sitchensis. Taxonomy (NCBI): domain Eukaryota; kingdom Viridiplantae; phylum Streptophyta; class Pinopsida; order Pinales; family Pinaceae; genus Picea; species Picea sitchensis. The sequence continues at coordinate 28,259 of SNQJ01S0075031.1, forward strand.
GTGGAATGGTTAATTGATTGAAGATCTTTATTTTAATTTGGGTGATACTATTTTTATTGAAATATTTAGTTAAATTGGACTCTATGAAATTATGTATAACAATGTTTGCATTGATTTAAGAATTGATACACTATTACAATTATTTAGCTTTGAGCTTTCATGTAATATAAAGTGTAGAGTAAATTAATCCTATAGTAAATGGACTCTCTTTTTTGACACAAATCTGATAAGAATTTGGTAGAAATTTCACTCAAGAGTTTAGTTTTACCATTATTCAATGCTTATGCATGGTGAAACAATGCTCACAGGAGTTTTGTCCAATTTCAAATTGACCTAGATAGTAAAAAAAATGATGTGAATTTCAAAACTATGGAACTCTAATCTTCTATATCGTTAGTAAAAAAATAAATGTGAGTTTCGAAACTATGGAAACTCTAATTCCCTGTATTGTTTAACTCTAACAACTAGAAGAAAATTTGCTACAAATTTAGATTTCTCTATCAAGTGTTTTGACATATTTCTCGGGGACAATGTTTTTTGGCAATAATGAAATATGATAAAAGATTATTCAAAATGGTCTTATTTTTAGCAAAATTTCAAGTGATAAATATAATAGAAATTTAGATACTCAACATAGTTTCATGGGTGAGAGTTCTAGGAGCACAACTCTTCTATATCCCTCAAAATTTTAAAAATCTTCAAATAAATCCAAAACCTTAAAAAAAATTAAACATACTAAAATTACACTCTCTCTAAATTTTTATTTCATCAAATTCACATTTCCCATGGTGTGGCAGTAAACCACTTGTTACATGGAGAAAAATGGCAATTGTATATCAGTTGTTGGGAATTTATAGATGTATTTTTCTTTATCCTATGAATTCACCTGTGTTAAAATATATTTATTAATTAGAATACAACGAAAATTGTTTAGAAAAATGATATTGAATATATTGTTTAATATATAAATATTAAATTAAATTTATTAATTTTTTAGTTAATTAATTAATTAACAATTTTTTTTCCACGAAAAAGTGCATTGCAATGTGGCACAAAATGTGATGCAACCTAAAAATTGCAATGCAAAAGGCGAGGTCAAATGAAAAAAAACAATAGAAACGATGTTGAAAAAAAAAATGACACTAATATAACATAAAAAATGATGCCAACATGCCATTTTGATGCACAAAATGTGTGCAAAGTGCCATTTTGACACGTGCACTACATACAAATGGCGAAAACTAACATAAGAACTAACACCCCCAAATGCATTGGATTTTGCATCAAACCTTCTAGGAAAAAAGAAAAAAAATGGAAGAATTTTGACAATAAGGCCTTGTATTATAGTAGTGTTGGTGTGCTTTCCTAGTCTTCCTTTGCATCTCTAATTATCAATGGGTACTAAAGCAATGAGGAATAAGATCAATATTTTTTAGCAAGTGGCAAAAAAACCCCTAAATATGGAAGGGGAACTTCTAGAGGTTTTAGTACCAATGGAAATTTATGGGGAACTCCCAAGTTATATTTCTTTGGTCTATGGAGATGTGGAATGGCGAAATATACTAGACTATGAAAAAATCTCATTATGGTGTTGATTCTATTACAATATTAGACATATCTTCCATGTCTATCTCAACAAATGTGGAGACTTTAGAAAAAGAAAGCGTAATGGGGGTAAGGTCTTGGGAAAGGTCTATGAGGTTTTACTAAGATCAAGGATGGTAGGGGAACCTCCTTGGATGTTGGTGGGGTTCAACACCCCCCCCCAAAAAAATAAATAAATAAAGCTTGGTTCTACCACATCGATGAAGGAAAATAATGAAGTTGATGGTGCTAATTAAAGGATTTTAATAATTTCATGCATGTATTGAGAAAACGAGAGTTTTTTTCATCCTTGAACAATATGTATTGAACGGATAGGATTCTTAATGATGAATACTATGTATTGAAAAACCATGATGTTTAATATTAATCTTGAGGAAACATAGTGAAATTTTGCATCTTTCTAAATTAATGCTTACCACCAGAGCTACCATATCCTACAAGCTCTTAATGTTTTGCCTACAAGTTCCCCATATTCTTTTTCATTTGCATATTTCCTCGATTTAATTACATTATTTCTTGATTTATATCCTTTTTTCCAACAAAATAAAGAAAGATAGGGAATCATGTAGGTCATTTTAATTCATGCAAATTCATTAAAAATATATGCATCAAGTTAACTAGTTACAACATGTAGTTTTTATAGAAGGTTGATATGGGTTTCATGGTAACTATTGTTAAGACATTGTTTTTTAAACCATATTTACAAAAATTATAGATAGCTCATGACACCTGACCAAACTTTTCCTTCTTTGTCAATCTACACAAGATTTCAATTTGTGCATAGGCTTGGAGATTGTCTGTTGGAAATATCGGTTCCATTGATGTCAAAGACAGGGGGCGACTATAAATGTCCAAGATAAAGATTACAATCCTACATATCTCCAAGAAAAATATTGGAAGATGGAGATTGTTGGAAATATTGTTTTTGGATTTTCAATGGTCAGTTTGGATACCCTATCTTTGAAGGGGTTTTTACCCTACATACCTAGCTTAAATGGGAGCACAAGTTATATGGTTGGAAATATTATTATGAGACCTTTCCAATAGTATATGGAATTCCCTCTGACTCCCTAGGAACAAGGAGATATGAATTTTTTCGTCCGACAACCCAGTCAAAAAATTGAGGTCGGCTCAACCAATCTTTACAGGTTGGCCCTGAAAGTGGGGTCATAATTACTATAAATACATGATAGATTTTCACATTTATAGTATAACCAAGTAAGAGATCAATTTTGAGGTGTGAAAATGTGATCTAAGGTGCGCTAAATGTGTCAGGGTGTCTTTTTGGTATCTAAAGGCGTGCAAGAGAATTCTAAGGGATTTTCTTGGGGTCTTTCTTGTTCTCAAGGTGCGTTATGAAGGACTGGAGGTCTGTGATTTTGTCGTATGCATTGTTATGAGGTTGTGATGTTGTTTTATGTGCTATTATAATATTGTGATGTTGTCTTCATGGATTATATTCTGGGAATGATGATATGAGGGTTGCTAGCGCATGAAGGCTAAATGTGACTAGGGTTTAAAGGATTTTCTATGGAATGAAACATGCAGGTGAAGTCAAAAGTATTGTGTGTATGAATATATCAGATTGGTGTCTACAAATATCTTGTTGAGTTAGTGCTCAGTTGAGGGGATTGGTGTCTCCAACAGGTTGGTGCCCACAGGTGTTGTTGGGTTGGTGCTCAAATGAGGAGATTGGTGTATCCAGTAAGTTGGTGCCTACATCTTGCTGAGTTGGTGCTTAGTTAAGGAGATTGGTGTCTCCACTAGGTTGGTTCCTACAATATTTGTAACAGTAGGTTGGTTCCTACATGAATTTATAAAGATACGTTTTATGTTTTTCTCCCGATTGGGTTTCCATGTTAAACTTTGTTCATTGTGATTTGAGTTTATACACGATTATTGTTTCTCAGTTAATGAATGATTCATGAATGGTTAGAGAAAGTGAAAAGTATCTTATACTGATTCACCCCCCCTTCTTGGTATAAGCAAAAGTTAAACAATTTGTATTAGAGTGGGTTCCTTCAGAAAAAATTTAACCATGGAAAGGAATATCTTGAGAAAATATGGATTGTAAGAAAGGTCTCCCTATAAATAGAGCTCCTTTGTTCGATGGAACAAACTATGCATCATGGAGTATAAGAATGAAGATATATTTGATGGACATTGGGTTTGGTATTTGGGAATTAGTCACAACAAGTTATATAGACGAAGTTGGGAAGGATTCAAGTGAAAACAATGCAAAAGCAATAGATGACATCTTAAGTGGCCTATCAGATTCTGATATTATCAAGGTAATGAAGTGTACATCACCTAAAAAATTTGTCGCAAGCTACAAATTATTTATGAAGAGAGACCTAGTGAAGAGATATTAGGTGATTGTTCCAACTGTGAATCAAGAACAAAATAAGCACAAATTGTGAGAAAGCTAAAAGGAGGACTTGGAAAATAAAAAGGTAAGTTACCCTTCTAATGATTTATGTGTGGTAGAATAGGAAAATTTTCTACTAAGTGTCCTGTTATCACATGATTTGTAGCTTGGGAAAATCCCAACCCAAACAAAAAGTGCGTGATACAACTGGGAACAACTATCACCATCACCTCAATAGATATCCCCATCGTTTTAGTGAAGGAAAAGTACAACACAAGGAAGGCTTCTCGGGTGACCCTAGGGGGATTGTAAGGGGAGAAGCAAGGAGATAGAATACAACCCCTATAGGTCATGGTATAAGATGAACTTGAGGCTTGAGGAGAGATTCTTTGGAGTTGGTAAATGGTTTCCAACATTGTGTACCTACAAAACTGTAACACCCTGTTTCCCCCAGTTTGTAAAAATAACGGGACTGGCCAAGAACTATGGAAAACTCATAAATGTGAATATGTGATGTAAATGGACCTTGAGGAAAAGGTCAATGAATGTGAATAACATTATAAATTTTATTGCAGGACTGTTGAGAGGGGATGTGCTGAAAAAGAGACCACGATGGCGATGGAAGGCACCTGGAAAGGTGGCGTTAACTTCCACCGAGAATTAACACCGTATTTGGACTCCACTGGCCCAGAGAACCAAAAGCGGCTCGCTGGCCCCGAATTAAATGCCTCGCAAGCTGGTAGGCGGATGGCTTAATGAGGGATGGGGAGGTGAACCGCCCATCCGTAGAGCCGTTAGGCCTGACCAGTGCGAGGGTAATCACGCCACACGCAACCTCGCAAGAGGATAAGGCGTAAGGTAGAAGCGATTGGGGGGAAGACGCGAGGGGAGAACTCTGGCAATATGCAGAGTGAGTGATAGCAGAGAGGAGGGATTGCAACCTTCGCTCTTGGTCACTGGCAGATGGAGACGCAGTCTCACAGCATCGTGGTCTCAGCTCGGGGGTGGCTAGTGGTAAATGCGTTGGGAGTCGCTAAGCCTATGGTTGGGTGGAAACAAGCACCCCTCTCGGTAGTTGCACTCACTTCTGGTGTTATTTTTGATAAGTGTTTTGCCTCTGGGTCCTTGAAATATATGTATTCTGATAATTATGCTCATAAGCTGTGAAACTATGAATGTTTCCATTATAAGAATGTCTGTGTGGTATTTTGACTAGTACTAGTAGTTGTATATGCTTATAATAGAAAAACCACACATGGCTTATGTTGATAAATGAATTTAATTATGCTTAGGTTGAACCAAGTCAGACTTCCAGCCCGTTCTCGGGAAGTTGTTTCCCCTTATCTATCTCTAGGAATGCCCCGGAATAGATATCTTCATAGAGATTCCCTCTTTGGAAAGGTTTACCAAGAACCCGGAAAAAGGACTTGAATGTGCAAGTCTTAACAATCTTGTACGAGGAGGAATGACCCTCTTAAAATCCCGAAGTAGCAGCATAGGGATAAGTATCGATCGACGGACGAGATCCCGTCAGAAGATCCATGGTCATTCACGACCGTTAGATTGACGAAAGAAAACAAGGGTGTTGCATACCTTGCCCCTTTTCCTCTATCTTCGTGAATAGCGAGGAAATTGGGATCATAGACCCCCAAGGTCCATGAGAAAATCTGGACCATTGATTTTTCCACGTCCACAAAGTAGTGGGAGAGTGCGCGACGTGGGACAGATCTGAGCCATTAGATCTTAGCTAGAAACAAACTGACAACCGTTGGATCTGTTAAGAGATGCATGTGGGTTAAGCCCTCATGAACAGGAGGTTGAAAGTCTCAACGAGAGGCGTGGCCATCGGGATATCGACATTCGTGAAATCGGGAGTCACAATGACATGAGATAGGGAATTTTCATAGTGAAAATTTCGGAATCAATCTTAGTCGTCCATCACAGGAGGACACGTGGGCAAGATCGGGAGCCTGTCGGCATTTCGGAGATCGAATGGACAAGATGCCGAAGTATTTTAGTAGCGGAAACTCTAAAATCGTGAGAAGCGATCAGGACCGTCCATCTTAGGAGGACACGTGGCGGTAATCGAAGCATTCGGGGAAAGTCCCGAAAGGAAATTTATCCATCGGGAAATCGGGAATCCCGTGGACAAGAAGTCCATACACTTCGGAATTGCGAAGTCCGAAATCCAGACCAATTGAAAAGCGTCCATTGTAGGGCCATCTGTCATCATATTGGCATATCGAGATTCGGTGGATCATGAATCCCGAGGACGAGTACATTTCGGCATTGCAAAGTCTGAAAACCCGATAGGAGATAAGGCTGCGGTCTTGTGAGATAGTGGTCACGTGGGTCAGGAGTTTAGCCATGAGGGATAACACGTAAGGGACCATATCGGTGAATTGGCTCATCGGAGATTGGGGATTCAAGAGAACAAGGAACTCTTGACATCGGGGATCACGAAACCCCGAAACCCGAAAGTATATGCTTTTCCCGTTGTGAAAAGAGTAGCGGTCGTATGCAAAGGCCGTGATAGGGAAGGAAGGACCTGTGGATCAGGTTTTGGCAGAGATTCCAAACAGGGAATCCAATGAGCCGCTTCAGCCCATGAACTGATTGAATGACCCTATGAGCGGATGTGCTTGGGAGCGCGATTGCATGACTTTCCATATCGGAATTCAGAGATTTGAATGATGAAGAGTCTTGGAGTCGTTGCATTTCGAACTCCCTAGTACCGAAACCCCGAAAGGATTCATACCGTTGGATCAGGAGAAGCTTACGACCGTCGATCTCCCTTTGGAGGGAAACCTTGGAGACCTCGGAAGTTTCGAGGATTTGAATGGGGAAAGGTAGAAGTCGTGTATCGCGATTTCCCCAATCGTGAAAATATGATAAGCTCTTGGCTGGCTTAAGTGCATGGACATCACATAGGGTCACGTAGAACAGTCCCCAAGAGGGAAACTTGCGGCTCGCTAGCCCCGTCGGGTTTGGCGTTTCGCTTTTTTAAGCTTCGGGGATTCTCATTGTTGAGAAATCAACAAAAAATATTGATTTGCGTAGTGGGTATGTGACAAAGTGGTATCAGAGCATGGTTACAACACTCAGCCTGATTGGGCTGATGCACGAGTTGCGCATAAGCTCCATTCGAGGTACTCCTACGAAGAGTAACCCCTAACGTGACTCTCTTGTCCAGGATTAAAACTGGGAAACGAGAACCCGACTGTGTATGCATGTGAAAGAGTTATAAATTATGCGCAAATTATAAAAATGTATTTAACTCTTGACTAATAACCAACGTTTGTCTTTTCACTCAAGCGGACGATCAACCGCGGGAATCTACAGACGGAGAGTATGGTGACTCACTAAGAGGTGGGAGAAGGCTCCCACAACAGAGACGAAGAGTCTGACGAAAGAAGGGCAATAGGAACCCCTCCAGACCTAGCCGAGACTGTGAGGAGTCTCATGGTTGAATTGCAAAGCTGCAAGGCTGATAATGAAAGGATGATGAAAGAACAAGAAAATAAAACTGAAATTAATGCAGTTTTACTACAGAGCTTATCCGACCTACAGCGACAAATGCAGCATGAACCTGAGATGTAGAATCATGGTCGTGTCAGTGGCCATACTGAGAGAAGCACATCAAGAAAGGTCCACCCCAGAGGTAAAGGACCAGTGCCAGACGATTCCACAGAGAAGGAAGCTGGCGATTCAGAAGGCTCTTCCAGCAGCAGGACCAGTTCCTATTCTCGAAGAAAACAAAAGAAGCAAAAGACTTCCAAGAGTCATAAATTTGAGGAGTTCAGAAAGGCCAAACCTCCCTCCTTCAACGGTGAGATAAATAAGGGAGAGGAAGCCGAGGCCTGGGTACTTGGATTGAAGAAATATTTCAGAGTCCATGATTTTTCAGAAAATTTGAAGGCTCGAGTGGCCACTTTCAATCTGAACGGAAAATCTTCCATCTGGTGGGAAGATCTTAAGAACATGAAAGGGGTCTGTGAGGAGGACCTGTCTTGGAAATGGTTTGAGAAGTACTTCCGGAAGAAGTATTTGTCGGAAATATATTTCGACGAGAAGGCTCAAGAGTTTTATGAACTCAAACTGGGGAAACTCACTATAGAGGAATATGTCAACAAATTCCTTGACTTATTAAGATATGTACCCTACATCAAAGCAGAGAAGGCAAAGGCGTAACGCTTCATCAGTGGGTTACCCAAGGAATACCAGAACCGAATCGAATTCGACGAGCCAAAGACCTTAGAAGACACTATACGAAAGGAAACATATTGTCATGCACAATATGGACATCGGGCAAAGTCTCGTGGAGATTGGAAACATAAGAGTGGTTCGAGATTTCAGAAGAAGGGGATTAAATCCTCATAAATTAAGAGCTACAAGAAGAACCCCAGAATGAACTTTCCAACCCGGAGTGTACTCCAGCAGAACTTTCCCTTGGTGGACGGAAATAAAACTTCTGGACCTATACCAGTGAAGACTAATAACCCAAAGAAAGAACCTCTGAAATGATGGGGTTGCGGAGAAGAGCATCTCCTGAGAGACTGTCCACACTGACAACAGAACAGTCGGAAAGTTTATAACATGTAGGAAGCTACCACAGTCAATGATGTGGCAAGGAGTGTGCCACATATTTATGCAGCCTTGGATAATAACCAAGCTGACTACCAAGCTTCAGTGGTGGAAATAGAAGGTATGATTTTCAACCATCTAGTGTCTGCTTTGATTGACCCTGGTTCAAATTTGAGTTATATAGCCCCTAGAGTTGTTTATAAGTGTAAACTACAACCACAGAAGAAAATCAAGCCATGGTTGGTACAGTTAGCCACTAGCACCAAAAGAAAGGTAGTAGAGGTCATACCAGCCTGCCAGTTAATGTTGGGTGAATTCCCCACCCAAGAAACCCTTAACGTATTACCCCTGGGATCATACGACCTCTTGATTGGTATGGACTGGCTTCCTGCCCATAAATCCAAATTGGACTGTTACCATAAAACCTTAGAATGTGTGAGCAAAGAAGGAAAAAGGATAACCCTCCAAGGGATCCAAAAACCGGTCTCGGTGAGGAAAATATCAACCCTGCAAATGAGAAAGTATTGCTGAAAGGGATGTCCCCTATATGCAATATAGGTGTTGAAAAAAATCGAAGGCGCTAAACCAAGCCCTGATGATCACCCTATCCTGAGAGAATGCAGAGATGTGTTTCCAAAAGAGGTACCGGGTCTACCTCCGAGAAGATACATTGACTTCTCAATAGAGCTTGCACCAGGAGTGGTGCCGGTGTCTAGGACACCCTACCGGATGAGCACACCTGAGTTAGTTGAACTCAAATTGCAATTGAAAGAAATGATGGATAAGGGTTAT
>SNQJ01S0075031.1:50986-65048 GCA_010110895.2 Picea sitchensis
CGGAGTTCCTTGAAAATGGGAGCTTGTGCCAAGTTGGCACCCCGGTATTGTGGACCCTTTGAGGTTCTAGAAAGAGTGGGACCTGTAGCCTATCGGCTAACACTTCCTCCCACCGTAAAAGCACATAATGTTTTTCGTGTTTCATTATTGAAGAAATATGTACATGATGTTAATCATATAATTGACTGGTTTGTGATCCAGGTGGAACCGGAGGGAGAATTTCTACTAGAACCCTAATGCATACTGGACAGAAAGGAAACCCTACTCTGGAACAGAACCATTGCACAGGTCAAGGTGCAGTGGAAACATTTTGGCCCAGATGAGGCTACATGGGAAATGGAGGATGCCATGAGACAGGCATATCGGATTTTGTTTACTTCTGTACATGCAATTCATGTTAGTAGATAAGAACATTGAGGACGATGTTCCCTTTTTAGGGGGAGGGAATTGTAACACCCTATTTCCCCCAGTTTGTAAAAATAACGGTACTGGCCAAGAACTATGGCAAACTCATAAATGTGAATATGTGATGTAAATGGACCTTGAGGAAAAGGTCAATGAATGTGAATAACATTATAAATTTTATTGCAGGACTGTTGAGAGGGGATGTGCCGAAAAAGAGACCACGATGGCGTTGGAAGGCACCTGGAAAGGTGGCGTTAACTTCTGCCGAGAATTAACACCGTATTTGGACTCCACTGGCCCGGAGAACCAAAAGCAGCTCGCTGGCCCCAAATTAAATGCCTCGCAGGCTGGTAGGAAGATGGCTTAATGAGGGATGGGGAGGTGAACCGCCCATCCGTAGAGCCGTCAGGCCTGACCAGCATGAGGGTAATCGCGCCACACACAACCTTGCAAGAGGATAAGGCGTAAGGTAGAAGCGATTGGGGGGCAGACGCAAGGGGAGAACTCTGGCAATATGCAGAGTGAGTAATAGAAGAGAGGAGGGATTGCAACCTTCGCTCCTGGTCACTGGCAGATAGAGACGTAGTCTCACAGTATCATGGTCTCAGCTTGGGGGTGGCTAGTGGTAAATCCGCTGGGATTTGCTAAGCCTACGGTTGGGTGGAAACGAGCACCCCTCTCAGCAGTTGCACTCACTTCTGGTGTTATTTCTGATAAGTGTTTTTCCTCTGGCTCCTTGAAATATATGTATTCTGATAATTATGCTCATAAGCTGTGAAACTATGAATGTTTCCATTATAAGAATGTCTGTGTGGTATTTTGACCAGTACTAGTAGTTGTATATGCTTATAACAGAAAAATCATGCATGGATTATGTTGATAAATGAATTTAATTATGCTTAAGTTGAACCAAGTCAGACTTCCAGCCCGTTCTCGGGAAGTTGTTTCTCCTTTTCTGTCTCTAGGAATGCCCCGGAATAGATCTCTTCACAGAGATTCCCTCTTTGGAAAGGTTTACCAAGAACTCGATGAAAGGACTTGAATGTTAAAGTCTTAACAATCCTGTACGAGGAGGAATGACCCTCTTAAAATCCTGAAGTAGCAGCGTAGGGATAAGTATCGATCGACGGACGAGATCCCGTCGGAAGATCCATGGTCATTCACGACCGTTAGATTGACGAAAGAAAACAAGGGCGTTGCATACCTTGCCCCTTTTCCTCTATCTTCGTGAATAGCGAGGAAATCGGGATCGTAGACCCCCAAGGTCCATGAGAACATCTGGACTGTTGATTTTTCCACGTCCATGAAGTAGTGGGAGAGTGCGCAACGTGGGACAGATCTGAGCCATTAGATCTTAACTAGAAAAAAACCAACAGTCGTTGGATCTGTTAAGAGATGCATGAGGGTTAAGCCCTCGTGAATAGGAGGTTGAAAGTCTCGACGAGAGGCATGGCCATCGGGATATCGAAATTCATGAAATTGGGAGTCACGATGACATGAGATCGGGAATTTTCATAGTGAAAATTCCGAAATCAATCTGAGCCATCCATCACAGGAGGACACGCGGGCAAGATCGGGAGCCCATCGAAATTTCGAAGATCGAAGGGACAATATGCCGGAGTATTTCAGCAGCGGAAACTCTGAAATCGCGAGAAGCGATCAGGATCGTCCATCTTAGGAGGACGCGTGGCGGCAATCAGAGCATTCGGGGAAAGTCCCGAAAGGAAAGTTATCCATTGGGAAATTGGGAATCCCGTGGACAAGAAGTCCATACACTTCGGAATTGCGAAGTCCGAAATCTCGACCAAATGAAAAACGTCCATTGTAGGGCCAGCTGCCATCATATCGACATATCGAGATTCGGCGAATTGCGAATCCTGAGGACGAGTACATTTCGGCATTGCAAAGTCCGAAAACCCGACAGGAGATAAGGCTGCGGTCTTGTGAGATAGTGGTCACGTGGGTCAGGAGTTTAGCCAGGAGGGCTAACACGTAAGGGACCATATCAGTGAATTGGCTCATCGGAGATCGGGGATTCAAGAGAACAGGGAACTCTTGACATCGGGGATCACTAAACCCCGAAACTCGAAAGTATATGCTTTTCCCGTTGTGAAAAGAGTAGCGGTCGTATGCAAAGGCCGTGATAGGGAAGGAAGGACCTGTGGATCAGGATTTGACAGAGATTCCAAACAGGGAATCCAATGAGCCGCTTCGGCCCATGAACTGATTGAACGACCCTGTGAGCAGACGTGCTTGGGAGCACGATTGCATGACTTTCCATATCGAAATTCAGAGATTTGAATGACGAAGAGTCTTGGAGTCGTTGCATTTCGAACTCCTGAGTACCGAAACCTTGAAAGGATTCATACCGTTGGATCAGGAGAAGCTTATGACCATCGATCTCCATTTGGAGGGAAACCTTGGAGACCCCGGAAGTTTTGAGGATTTGAATGGGGAAAGGTAGAAGTCGTGTATCGCGATTTCCCCAATCGTGAAAAGCCGATAAGCTCTTGGCTGGCTTAAGCGCGTGGACACCGCATATGGTCACGTAGACCAGTCCCTAAGAGGGAAACTTGCGGCTCGCTAGCCCCGTCGGTTTTGGAGTTCGTTGTTTTAAGATTCGGGGATTCTCATTGTTGAGAAATCAACGAAAAAGCTTGATTTGTGTAGTGGGTATGTGACAAAAACAATGTTAGAAAAAACAAAACATGACCAAATATGATAATATAAGCCTCAAGACAAGTGGGGAATCAACAAGAAACCTTGCTGTCCAAAAATTGCAGTAGTAAGGAAATATATATCAGTAATGAAGAAGTTATAACACCTGCAAATTAAACCATCAAAATCAAGTATATGATATTGGAAAATAAAGCTTGCAACTAGTACACAATGTTCCAATGTTTAGACCAAGAATTTGATGACAAATGAGGGATGTAAATGAGTGTTATAAACAAGTATTTATGATAGTCCAATGTCTGTAGAATTTTTTTTCTACAACAAGAAGTTCTAGCCACTGAAATTAGCGAGTAAACCACCTAATCAATAGCTTATTATCAATAGAAAAATTATCACAACTTACGGGTAATTTTTAAGTCATAGAGAAGTTGGAAAAGAGTATGAAAGAGTGAGTTTGATGCAACCTGTTGGGCGCAGGACCATTTTGGAGTAAAGACTAATTTTGGAGAATAAAACACAAATAAGGAAAAGACAGATGGAAGGAAAAGAAACACGTGTAAGGTAAACACACATGCAAAGGAAGAAAGCATTCGAGGCACACATGCAAGAAGAACTAACCATGCTAGGGTTAGGGTTTTGGTAAGAAGATGTAATGGCTAGTAAGACAAAAACACGTATAAGTAGGTACCTAGGAGTACTAGGTCGAGGGGTTGTTCTCTTATGGTTGGTCATTGTTAATTTTTCATTAAAAGACATAATGACTGTAAATCCAATCTGTTTTGTAAGATGTTGAGTTGAGGAGAGGAAATAAGGTAGATCATGAGGGTTAGATCACATGATGAGGAGCCTGGTATGATCTAGTCCACCTCATTGTAGATATCGACCCGTTGAGGAGGATTGTAATGCGTGCAGCACTGTAGTTTTGGAAACACCATAATAAAAGAGTAGAGCAACCAAATATTTGTGGACATAGCTCAGAGGGGGTGAACCACAATAGATCATATGTTGTGTGATTGAGTATTGAGTATTTCGTTTGTTGTCAATAATTAGATATTAGATAAATGTATGAATGAATTAGTTAGATATGTTATTTTACCTGCATAAATAAGAATGACATATTAATCAATATAAGTTGAATGTTAGATTAACCAAATGAAGATCACATAGTGTAATCCCAGATCCCCACTCATTCCCAGGTTGCAAGCACCTGAGCATTGCATCCACCCATAAGAATTGTCTCGGGTGAGACTGTGCAATGCATTCTGTGCATTGTGTTGCCTTCTGGTTTACCAGGAGGGATGGTATTTTTAGGGGGTTTTGTTGGAAACCATAATAGATCTGAACCTGGGTCATCCCAAGAATGGTAGAAAGAGTGAAGTAACCAACAAATGGTTTTGTTTCCGGTTGGAACATAATGGGATTGAGTGAATGAGATCTATTGAAGAATCGTGAAAAGAATGTCAAATCTAGTGAGAAAATGTTAAAAAGAATGAGAATATAAAAGTGAATGTTTAGACTGTGGAACCCAATGAAGGTAGAGATTGAGAGTTGGTTGAAAACAAAGGAGCTGGAATTTGCGTGGAAAGATAACAGAAACCCGAAGTTAACACCGCACAAATATATGGACAAGAACATATTCAACGACTTGCATGAAGTATTTTTATGTGATTTCCCGCATGTGTTGTAGGAGTGGATATTGAGGTTGAAAGATAACTACCCTACAAATCAAGTCAGAGAGCTAGCGTAGAATTTTGTGGAGATTGTGTAGTTACAACAAGTTGACAATAAATTTACGCATGCAGTAGATTTCTGGTTAGACAAAATTGTTGCAGGATTTATCACAAAATTTGCAGGAGATACTGTGAAGTCTTAAGGTGCAGTAGAGAAAGAGTTCCTAAAGGGACCTAGAGGTAGGTATATCATATCGTTGTATACTTCCATTAATATTTTACTATATAACAAAGGTGTAATGACAATGGCATCAGAAAACTAAACTTCCCTGCGTGCATGGGGGAAGGGGGGAAGCACTGATAAGAGCCAGAGAAATGGAGGAGGAGATGGATAAAGGAAAGAAGGAGGAGGCATTGGAACCAATCATGATGGAGGAAGACCAGATCAAGCATATCATGGAAAAAACTGGAAGAATGCATAGTGGAGCACCCTACCAATACAAGATGAGCCATAAGAAGAGAGTCATAGCCGCAAGGGAAGGTTTGGCAAGCGATGAAGAAGAGGTAGAGGATCTATGGGTTGTGGAGAAGATTGAGGAAATCCTGCGTGCAACATATGAAAGGATGAAAATAGGTCCAAGGGCAGGAATCGAGGGAAGAACTGTTATCCATATCAGTGTCAGTGTGGAACCCATAAACCCATGTGCAACTAATACACCAGAAATAACACCATCGTTTAGACAACCAAATTTTAGTGGAAGAAACACAACAAGAAGTACATCTACACAGGGAGAAACAACTGGGGAAGCCAGTTCATGAAGCATTAGTCAAGGATCTACACCATGCGGAGGTAGTAGTTCACCATTTAGGATGGAAGAACATGATCCCGCCATCAATATACTAGAATTCAAGGGAGAGGCATCAGAAGACCCTGAGAAGCACTTGTTCATTTGTGAAAATATTTGGGAAACAAAACAGATCACATATGAGGATACAAAACTTTCACAGTTAGCTATCACACTAAGAGACTGCACAATAGACTGGTACATGAGATTAGATGCAAATAGTCCACTAGGAACAACTAGAATGATTGTGGATATCAAGAAGATGTTGATAAATGAATTCCAAAAGCCTATCTCAGAGGATCAGTACATGAATGAGATGATAGATATTAGACAGAAATCGGGGGAATCTGTCTGAGAGATTGACCAGAGATTTAAACGATTTAAGGGAAAGATGAAGTATGCCATGATAGATATGCAACATAGACACCTATTTGTGAATTCCCTGCTACCACACTTGAAATACCCTTTGAGACAACAAAAGTTTCAGACCTAGGAAAAGGCTTTGGAGGAAACCTTGCATGTAACATCTCCAGCCACCCACAGGCCGGGGTATGCTACCATCAATCCCATCCTTGGACTTCGTACTCTTACTGGTACCTTCTTTATTTAATAAGGACACATAAGATAAAAGATTTAACAACATGCACAACAATATCCAACAAGCATGCATAATCTAAGATTTAGTTAAACGATAATTAAAATACATAGAAAAATATATTCATACACAGATAATAATATCACCATAGAAATCAATTATCTTTATAAAAATACGTCACCAACTAGCTGCAGACCAAGGGAATTCCACCCATTCGTAGACACAATTGCTCAAAATCTCAACAACAGTGTCACCCATGAGCCAAGGCTATGAATCCACAAGGATGGTTCCAGAGTGTACTTGGGTTCCCAAACCATTCAGCTCTCAATCTCTCCTAGGTTTCCCAGCATCCACAACAATCCAAGTACCCAACTCTCTTCCACCCATCCTGTACCACCCAAGAGAATGGACATCCACCCTTCTCTGCCACACAGTCCCTCAGGCAGTCCTTCTCCTTATCTCCAGCTTTTCCATGCAGTCCCTCAGGTAGTCCCTCAGGCAGTCCTTCTCTTCCATGCAGTCCCTCAGGCAGTCCCTGAGGGAAAGAATGGTATGAAATGCAGAAGGAAAGGAATGGATGAGCCAACGACCAACCCCACAATCAGACCATGGATGGGTTTAAGTATTTTCATGGGGAAATCAAGAACCTCCTGGCCTTCCCCAAGAAGCTCACATAACCAATCCCCTCCCTTAGAAAAAAAGGGTAACTAACATAGGAATAAACATTTAGCCTCTCAAGCCCCCTCTCTTGTGGAATCATAGGCCCCTATAACTCTAGTCATTATCCATCTAGCAACCAACGATGTGTTTATTATTAATAATGATAAAAACATTACATTTCTTGGGCATACTGGCCCTTTAATAATTTTTTGGGCACCCTGGCCTCTTAGCATTGTAACAATACATTATTTAAAATGGGGGTTCAAAACCTGGGGCATTACATCCCCTCCTGTTTATCTTGGCACTGTCCTCAATGCATATACAAAATAGAGATCAAAATATCAAATTTATTCAAAAAGCTGCGGGTACTCTGCCCGCATGGAATATTCATGCTCCCAAGTAGCATATTCAAGACCATAGCAGGTCCACTGAACTTTTACCATCTCTATAACTCGATTCCGGAGCATTTTGACCTTTCTCTCCAATACCTGCACTGGCTAAACCTGAAAGTCTCCCTCTATCTCTACCTGAATCAAATTCCAATCAATAACATGGTTAGGGTCATGTACATATTTCTTTAGTAAAGAAACATGAAATACATTATGCACATTCATGGAAGTAGGCAATGCAAGCATGTATGCAACTGGCCCTATTCTGTCCAATATCTCAAATGGACCACATAATCTAGCTGCCAACTTTGTACAACTACCCAATTTCAAAGATCTTTTCTTGGGCTTGATTTTTAAAAGTACATGCTCCCCTACTTTAAATTATCTAGTTGTCTTGTTCTTGTATGCATAAACTTTCTGTCTATCTTGAGCTGCTTTTAAATTCTTCTTGATCTTAACCACCTGGTCTTCCATGTCCTTGAGCAACTCCGGCCCAAGTACCACTCTATCTGCTAGCTTGTCTTAGCTTACTAGAGTATCACATTTCCTACCATACAAGGCTTCAAATGGGATCATTCTCAATGAAGCTTGATACCCATTATTATATGCAAACTCAACCAAGTGTAAGTAGTCTTCCCACTTAGATGGCTTATCCATCACATACATTCTCAGCATACCTTCAATTATTCAATTGACTCTCTCTGTTTTCCCATCTTCCTAGGGATGATACGCGGTGCTAAAGTTTAGATTTGTGCCAAATCCTTTAAACAATCCCCTCCAAAAATTGGAGGTAAACTTTGTATCTTTGTTCGAGACTATTGTCCTAGGTATCCCATGCAACCTAGCAATTTCCTTCATGAAAATTTCTGCAATATTAGCCGCTGTATGTGTTGTCTTCACAGGCACAAAATGAGTAGCCTTTGTTAATTTTTCAACCACCACCATGATTGAATCATGTTTCTTATTCATTCTGGGTAATCCTGTGATGAAATCCATGGCGATCACTTCCCATTTCTTCTCTGGGATTGGAAATGGTTGCACCAAACCCGATGGGTGCCTATGCTCAACCTTCACCTTCTGACATTCCATACATTGAGCGATGTAATCAACAACATCCTTCTTCATTCCTGGCCAAAAGAACTGGCTTCTTACTGTTGTAATCATTTTCTGGTAATTGGGATGTCCAACATAAGGAACATCATGCATTTCCTTCAGTACCAAATTCCTCAGTTCTCTGGAACTAGGAACATAGATTCTATTTTTATGAACGAGTAATATGTCTTCCTTTATCTCATACTCCTTTATCTTATGTTGTACATATCCTTGCTGTAAGATTTCCTTTACCTGTAGGTAATGCTGGTTTGTAACAAGACCATCTAAAATTCTACTCTTCAAGTCTGACTGATGCATACTGACAACAGTAGCATGCATGATATGCACTCTTCTACTAAGTGCATCGACAACTTTATTCTCCTTTCCCTTGATATGCTTGATATCGAAGTTATATTCACTTAAAAATTCCAGCCATCTTGTTTGCCTGACATTCAATGTTGGTTGTTCAAAAAGATACTTCAGGCCAATGTGGTCTGGCCTTAATTCAAATTTCTTCCCCATGAGATAATGCCTCCACATCCTCAAGGCATGAACAATGGCAGCAAGTTCCAAGTCATGCATGGAATAGTTCCTCTCATGTTCCTTAAGATTTATGGACTCGTATCCAATGACATGTCCTTTTTGCGTGAGGACTCCCCCAAGTCCTTCCTTACAAGAGTCTATATATACAACTAAAATTTCATTTGGGTCATCAATCTTTAACACAGGTGCACTAGTAAGTAATTCCTTCAACATATTAAAATTATTTTCACACTTGAGTGTCCATTCAAATTTAGTTCCCTTCTTTTGAAAAGAAGTAATGAGATGAGAAATCTTAGAGAACCCTACTATGAAACTTTTGTAGTAGCCAGCTAATCCCATAAAAGAACTAACATCTGACACATTTTCGGGTGTTGGCCATCCTCTAATGGCTTTGAACTTCTTTGGATCTACTGCTATCCCCTGCTCTGAAATAATGTGTCCCAAGTAATGGATCTGCTTTTGATAAAAATAACACTTACTCAACTTGGCATACAACTGATGTTCTCTCAGTACTTGCAATACCAGTCTTAAGTGATGTTCATGATCCTCTTTAGACTTAGAATAGATAAGTATGTCATCCAAGAATACTATGAAAAACTTATCCAAATAATTTCTAAATATGCCATTCATTAAGCACATGAAGATAGTTGGTGCATTGGTCAGTCCAAATGACACCACTACAAATTCATAATCCCCATACTTGATCATAAAGGTTGTCTTATGAATGTCTTCTTCCTTGATTATTACCTGATGGTATCCTGCCCTCGGGCCAATTTTTGAAAATATCTTTGCTCCTCTTAGTTGATCAAAGAGGTCATCAATTCGGGGTAGAGGATACTTGTTATTTATAGTGTACTTGTTCATATGTTGGAATTCAATACACAGCCTCAAGGTTCCATCTTTCTTTTTGATGAAAATTATTGGTGCTCCCCAAGGTGAAACACTTGGACGTATGTAACCTTTCTTCAACAATTCCTCCAACTGCATTTGTAATTTTTTTTACTCTGGTGTGCTCATTTTGTAAGTTGTTTTTGACACCGAGGCAGCTCTTGACACTAAATCAATTGAGAAATCTATCTCCCTCCTTGGTGGAAATCCTAGTATTTCTTGGAATACATCTTCAAATTCCCATAGCACTGAGAAATATTCAAGCCTTGGCCCTTTTGTATTATCTGGATCTTCCACATGAGCTGCATATAGTTGACATCCTTTCCTAAAACATCTTTTCAGTTGTAAGGTTTAAATATCCCTTCTAGAGATGGGTCTTGGAACTCCTTTCACAGTGCTCTGTTTTCCATTTCCATCAAGACAAGTAAATTTCTTGTTATGAAAATCTAGGACAACATGATGCTTGTCCAACCAATCCATTCCAATCATAATATCATAAGACCCCAATGGTATGATATTTATATCCATACTAGTATTCACGCCATTAAGACGTATGGAACAACTTCTGACCATTTCATGGATTCTTCTTTTGGTTCCAGTGGCTAACTGGACCAAACTTTCTTTTCCAAGTTTACTTTTCTCCAAATGAAATCTATCTACTATCTTAGGATCAATGTAGCAATGACTTTCTCTTGAATCAATCAAAATAACAAAAGGCTGATTTATGATCTTACCTTCCACCTTGATCATATTGGATTGGTACTCTGCTTGTCGATCATTTAAAGCCACATAGATTCTTCCCATATCTTCGACTGTTGTAGCCTCTTGGATGTTATGCACAATATTCAATCTATCCTTTCTGTGAGGGAAATCCTTGTACATGTGATATTCCTTGCATCCCCAACATTCGATTGGTGGTCTTCCCCTTTTCCCAAGGAATCTTCCTTCTTGGAATCCCCCTTAGCATACTGATCTTGATGATTTCTATTAGGCTCATTCCCGTTGAAGGGAGGATTGAATCCTTTCCTCCTCTGATCAGACTTCACATTTTTCTTGTCCTTCCAATATTTCTGCAGGGATTCTCTTCCCTAGCCTTGCTCATATAGGTATTTATCCTTCCTGATGGCCTTAGTCAAGGTCTTGGGTTCATCATACTTGATATTTTCCTTATAAAAGGTTGGTAGTCCACTTATAAATGTTTGTATTTTCTCTTTCTCATCACCAATGAACCTGACATACTTCAACAATCCCAAGAAATTCTTCTCGTACTCTGCCATAGTCATGCTTCTCAACCTGAGTTCAAAGAACTCCTGCATTTTCTTCTCATAGAAATGCTCTAAGAGGTACTCCTTCTGGAAGTACTTCTTGAACTTCTTCCAAGTGATCCTACTTTCATTAACATGTTCCACTTGCTTCAGTTGGTCCCACCACATTGCAACTTTCCCTTGTAAATGGTAGGTGGCAATCTTGGCTTCCAGGTTGGATGAATAGTTATGAAAATAAAAATATCTCATGAGCCCAAGAAACCATGCTTCGACATCATCTTCCCTTTCTCTTTCACCCTCAAAGGAAGGTGTCTTGAGCTTCCTCATCTCTCCTTGCAAACTATCTACCTCTTGTTTCCTTCTTTGGTGTCTGACAGGAGACACCTCTGGACTGCTTACGGGATCATTCGATGCATAAAACTTTCTTTCTGAGTAAGGAGGTGAATGGTGTCCATGAGATCTGCTATCACTTATGGAATAACCAACTCTTCTACGATCATCCCTTCTTTCATGGAACCTACCTTCTTCCTCTTGTCTTTAGTTTGATCCCTTCTTCATTTGTCTCTACAACTGATTTAATCTCTTCAACACTCGAGCATTTATCTGACTTTTCTCTCTCATCAGTCTCTCATTGTCTGCTTTGTAGCTCTGCACTTTCATCTTCAGGATTCTTACCATTTCTATTAACGTTTCCTGCTCTCCTTTTCCCTTGTGTCCATTGGACTCTGTCTCTACATTACCAACTCTGGTATTTTCACCTTCGACCTCCTTATCATGACTAGAGGCTCCCTCGCCTTCTTCCATTTCCTCAATACGCATCCCGAGTTGATGTGTTTAAAGCCCTTAATTCTGCAAAATGTGCAAGAAACCATTTTGTTAGAATTATGCATATGATAAAGAAAATTGCCAAACCATGTTATAGGTCTCTTTATTTTTTTGTTCATGGAGATCATATCCCCATTCTCCAAAAATAACAGTGTTCTACTATCCTTGGCTAACACAAAGTTTTATCCTACGCAGGTGATTCCTTCAAACCACCTTCCCAGGTGACCGCAACTAGAAACCATGGCTAAATCCTTCCTTATCACTTTTCTATCTCGAAGACCACCAATTCGGCCCTTATCCCTCCTTCCCTTAGCTCTCAATCTGCATATGACCATGGCCATGACCCTGTGCTTAGCTGAAAAATCACTTGTCCAAAGCTTCGACACTTCATAAATTTCAGCCAGGACTGGATCAACGGTCCTCGTCCTCTTTCAAAATCAACGATCGAGATCCACTTCGGTACTCCATGCTTTGGGAGTCTAAACTTTCCTCACTTGCCTCCTCCCGGAATGCTTTTACCCGAAGTTCATGATCTGCCGATGGGTGTCCTCCCACAGATCAGTGGCTGTGAATCGCTTCGACTCTTCGGGCTTTGAAAGTTTAAAAACTTTCCTCCTGCACTTTCTCCCAGAGTGCTTTCACACTAAGTCTACGATCCTTTGACGTGTGTCTTCTGGAATCAATGGTCAATATGGACTCGGGCCTTTGGGAGTTTTCGACCCAACACAACCTATCACATCTTTCCCCACTGGAGTGGCCAGTCTCCGGACTGCACGAATTGTCGCCACGAGGTGAAATACTGGAAGCAGACACATGGCCCAATCAGGTGGGTGCCACGTGTCACGTTCTAACTGAATTTTCAATAATCCAAATGCCCAAAACTTACTGACACATGGCACAAATCCCATGTGTCCACGTCATTCCAGGTGACGTCTGCAAGCCATGTCACTTCGGGAATTCCAAGATCCACATCACCTCTAGGTGATGTCATCATTCCCCATCACTTCGACTCTTCAGGCTTTGGGACTTTGGGAGTTTCCATACTAGCACACTTTCAATTCTCCCAAACTCTGAATTGTCGAACTGGCCAATCTGTTGCCATGTGTCCTCCTAGCTCAGACGACTAAGATTCACTTCGGGTCTTCACCTGCAGTCCACGGATCTACACCACGTGTCCTCCTTAATCTGACGATTGAGGCTTACTTCGGGTCTTCGGACTTCGGAAATCTCAAATTTCAAAACTTATTTGGCCCCACTGGATTTTATCCGAAGCCCTAGATCTAGTGACACGTGGCTCTCAACATGGCTCAGATCCTTTTGAGTCTTCGGGTTTCATAAATATCAAACTTCAAACCTCCTCGAAGTACAGGGGATTATGTTGCATGTCCTCTTGAATTGGACGATCGAGGCTTACTTCATGCCTTCACCCAAAATCCATAGATTTACACCATGTCTCTTCTGGATCAGACGACCCAGATTCACCTCGGATGATCCAACACTTGAGATTTACTCCGAACAATCTAGCGACTGAGATCTATTTCGAATGATCAGATGATTGATATTTACTTCGGCTCTCCGGCTCTCCGAGCTTCAGGAGTTTCAAATCTCAACTAAAAACCTCTCGAACATGTTTCTCCAGAGTTATTGATCTGCTGACACGTACCTCTTGGTGATCGACGGTCAGGATCTGCTTCGACTATTTCACCTCCTCCTTGTCCACAAACTTCTGGAGTTGTGGATCTCGTACCACCTGTCTCTCCTTGAAGATGGGCAACCCCAAACTACTTTGGCTATATGGAGTTTCGATGTTCGAGCCCTAACATGTCACATCACTTACTGCCTTTCCATTTGTGGGGGCACGCATCGATAGTTTGGAGTAACCCAATTTTTTCCCCACAATTCTCCTGATGCTGACACATAACCCCTCAGTGAAACCTGTAGAAATTTCGATACAAATTAATGTATTCCTGCGATTATCCTGATCTAACAATTACCGCAACTTGTTAAATACAGAATCGCTTCTACTATTATTGCGGAAGTAATTTAAACCACGATCACATCCATAAGCACAAAGTGAAATATCAATAACACATAACACAATAAGTTTTACCGGGAAAGCGTAAAGCTAAAAACCCCACTATCATATATTATGTATATCATGAATCATGAAACAATCTCATACAAATCTCTAATCCAAGAGCTCTCAGTA
>SNQJ01S0075032.1:4019-25370 GCA_010110895.2 Picea sitchensis
CAGGGGAACAAACCTAAGAGTTATACCCTAAAGTAATCTTATAGGCTTATGGGGCCTAAGAATGACACTTTGAACCACCACAAATGATCTATTGATGACATCATTTACCTTTAACTAGGTATATAGGTACCACTAGAATTGTTTAGCACTAGGTATGGGTCTCGGGGTCCTATACATGGCTAGGGGAGAAAACATGATGTTATCCCCTAAAGGAAGATTATATCCATCTAGGGCTAAGAAGCATGCCTCAAACAACCACGCGTGGACTCCCAAGGGTGTCTTTTACCTATTATTGAGGATGTCAGTTCCATAAGGTGATTTTAAGTAGAAGGTATGTGCTCCAAGGCCCTAGAAAAAATCTAGGGAAGAAGGCCATGCCTTAGGTTGTAAATAAATATGTGAGGCATCCAAATCCATTAACAATGCCTTGAAGTATTTCACATTACCTTTAGAGGGTATCATTGGCCTCTAAGAAATATGTCAGTTTCCTCACAAGGTTTTGATGATTAGGTATGGGTATCAAGGCATTGATTAGGTATGTACCACTTTTAATCTATTGTGCCAAGAGAGCACATGATCTCTAGTATGTGTGTTGTTTATAGACACATGCATTTTAGAACACCTGCATGCTCCAGTGAGATTAAAAAAAGAACAAAGTCCCACCTCAAACTCTCTAAAAAATTATTTATTGTCTATAGGTTTCTTGACATCTTTTACGAAAAAATGTTGTTACATACAATTTTTATGATTTTTGTGTGATTGGAAGGAAAATATGTTGATTTTTGTAGCTTCGGGMAGGTATTATCACATGAACCTATGTGTTGTGCAAGTGGAAATCATTGTGGGCACCACATCACACTTTTGGTTTGGAAAAACACCCCTTGGATTTGAGTGGGGGATTCATGGGTTTGATGATGGGCTTTGTGGGATTGTGTTTGGGCTTCAAACCCACAAGGAACTCCTAATTCGATGTTGACTTATGGAGGGGATTCTATGGTAACCCATAAGGATTGTATATAAAGGAGAGAGGTCATTGTGACATTTCATATTGTGGAGATCATGTGGAGTCTGTGGTGACATGATGGAGCTAGAATAAGTGAGTCTTCACTTGTGCTAAGAGGATTGGTGATCTTAGCAAAGAGGAAGTATGCAAGATTGAAAATCTAKCCCAAGAGAAAGGAGCGAAGAAGGTCACATGTGTGAGAAAATTTGTCGTATCATACATGATTTAAAGGAGGATGAAGCAAGTATAGACGTGGGTTGCAAAAGGATAAATCGTGTATAGGGTATACATGATTTGCAATGGAGAAAGAAAGGTATGTCCGCGGGTTTACAGTTGGTGAATCATATATCTGAGTTTATGGGAAGGTACAGATCCATACAAGCTTACAGGTGACATCAATAGGTCGTACAAGTGGTCTATAGAAGATTCATGTGTAGAGGAGATCAAGTTTGTATGCTTATTGGAGATCAAGGTTGTTCTTAGTTTTGGTGACTTTGGAGGACAATGTTGTCCTCAAATTTGGTGATATTGTATTGGATGGGAGGGATGTTTTTTCCCTCAAGATGTCTGATGATAACAAGATCACAAAACTAAAATTGTGTCTCTTGTGTATTGATGATTCATCCCTGATATTTGTGTTTTTGTTGCATATGTTTTTAGTCAATAATTTTAGTGTAAATTTGTTCAGTGAGAATAGCTAGGGTTTTACTATTAGATCACTATGAAGCAATTTTTAGATCTAAAACTAGTCACATAGAGTTGCATGTGAAAATTTAAATGGTTTCAGAGATTTGTATCTAAAGAGAAGGGGATCATCTTGAGACACATTTGGATACAACACTAGAGGAGTGTTGTTCTTGTTCTTACTATTGTTCCGAGTAGGTCACAAGTGATAAATCTGAGGTAGTTGAGGAGTTAGCTCTAAGGGGGAGCTATAGTGATGGTTGCAGGTGGCAACAAGTTAGATGGTCTATGGTTTTAGACATGGAGAAGACTGTCTAGACGAGGATTTATGGACTATTGTAGCTCAATGGTGTGGCAGGTTTGGAGTTCTAGTGGATTGGTGGAGAGTGTGGCATATTTCCAATCCTATGGATGGACTTCTGGTGACTTGTCATGGTCAGCTACAATGGGTGAAACATAGGTGATTTGGAATGGATGAGATGGATTCATGTTTGTGTCATGTTGATGAGATAGAGTCTTCATCGGGCCGAAGAGTTTCACATTGTCGAAGTACGATAGTGTATGAGGTATTTGACCAAGGAGGATGAGGACATTTACAAAGATGAGTTGTGATGGTATAGAGTGGAGTAGACTGAGATTCCAACCATAGCTTGGGAGTGTTCAGATGAGGACACATGATCAATGGATATTTACCTTAGAGAATTGCATGGTTCGTATCTGGTGAGATCCACCGACACATGACAGGGGCACAGGATTTGTTTGTGAGTTTCACAGTGTCAAGAAAGAAAGCATCAACAAAAGAGGTTGATGAGGTTACAAACAATTTCTAGAGGGATTCAATCATGTAGCATAGGATCTGGTACAGTATCATTCTAATTGGAGTTAGGAGAGGTGTTGAGGGTGTCAAATTTGATATGGGTGCCCAAGCTCAAGAAGACTGTTCTCTTAGACTCAGATATTGAGAGAAAGGGGTACCACATATTATTTTGAGTTAGACAAGTGTTGTTTATTCCCATAGGATCTAGCTTCATATCAATCGTGGTTCTTGGAGTTAGAGGGGGTTAGCCTATGCATGTTATGGTCATCAGGAGAAGAGAGAAAAATGAGGAGGTGTAGGTGGCTACACCAGTGGTGAGGCAGGTGGTGCTACTAGTAGTACAACTACAGAGGGAGAAGGTAGCTCCACAAGTGGTGAGGAAGGTGGCCCCACCAGTAGTATTGGTTGAAAGGGAGATTCAATCACTCAGTGGGAGCCAACCTTAAGGTCCACATGGGAGAGAGGCATCTTCCATGGATATCAGGCAGGTGTCATGGTTTGAGATGGCTAGAAAGTAGGTTTAGAGGAAGGAGGCTTCTAGGAGCATGATGTCTTCTAGGATGGGATCATGTCAAACAACGCGATTTTATTCAGTGATAGAGGAAGAATACAATCAGATGGATTGGAGAGAATTTTTGGTAGATAATCCAGTACAAGAGATAGATATACTTCTAGGTGATGATGGAGGATGGAATGCCTCCCTCGCTAAGAGGGAGTGCTTATGCTTTGGTAGCATCGGGAGGCATTCCCATTTGTGGAGTGTGGTGAGAATACCTCCCTCTCTAAGAGGGAGTGTTGATTTTTGTAGCTTCRGGTAGGYATTCTCACATTAACATAGGTGTTGGGCATGTGAGAATTTTCGTGGGAACTACATCACACTTTCAATTGGGTGAAAACCCCCTTGGATTTGAGTGTGGCCTTCATGGGTTTGATGATGGGATTTTTTGGTTTGTGTTGGTGCTTCACACCTACAATGAAAACCTAATTTGATGTTGACTTGTGGAGGGGCTTCTATGGTGACCCCTAAGGTTTGTATAGAAAGGAGAGAGGTCATTGTGACATTTCATATTGTGGAGATCATGTGGAGTGTGTGGTGACATTATGGATCTAGAATAAGTTAGCACGCACTTGTGCTAAGAGGATTGGTGATCTCAAAAAATGGGAAGTATGTAAGGTGGTGAATATTTCCCAAGAGAGTAGAGCAAAGAAGGTCCCACATGTGAGAAATTTTTTCCGTACTATGTGTGATTTGCAGGAGGACGAAGCATGTATATACATGGGTTGCACAAGGAAAAATCACGTATAGGGTATATGTGGTTTCCAGTTGGTGAATTGTGTATCTGAGTTTCTGGGCAGGTATAGATCCATACATGCTTATAGGTGATGTCAACAAGTTGTATAGGTGGTCTATAGCAGATTCGTGTGTAGAGGATGTTTCCAGATATTGTTGGGGTTTTCTTTTATGATTTGTATGGTTATTGGAGAATAGGGTTGTTCTCAATTCTGGTGACTTTCAAGGACAAGGTTGTCCTCATATTTGGTGATATTGTATTGGCTGGGAGGGATGGTTTTCCCCTCAGAATTTCTGATGATAAAAATATTACAGAACTAAAATTGTGTCTCATGTGTATTGATGATTCATGTTTGATATTTCTGTTTCCACTTCATATGTTTTCAGTCAATAATTTCAGTGTAAATTTGTTCAGTGATAACAACTAGGGTTTTACTATTAGATCACTAGGAAGCAATTTTCATATTTCAAATTAGTCACATAGAGTTGCATGTGAAAATTGATATGGTTTCAGAGCTTGGGATATGAAGAGAAGGGGATCATATTAAGACACATTTAGATACAACATTGGAGGAGTGTTGGTCATGTTCTTGTTCTTGTTCCGAGCATGTCACAGGTGACAACTCTAAAGGAGTTGAGCAATTATCTCTAAGAGGGAGCTATAGTGACGGTTGTAAGTGGAAAAATGTTAGATGGTCTTTGGTTCGATACATGGAGCAGACTTTCCAGACGAGGAGTTGTGGACTATTGCAAATCGATGCTGTGGTAGGTTGGGAGTTCTAGTGGATTGGCGGAGAGCCCAAATCATACTAGTATGTTGTGTGCCACATTTCCAACCCTATGGATGGACTTCTGGTGACTTGTCATGGTGAGTTATGATAAGTGAAACTAAGTTTCTTTGGCAAAGATGAGATGGCTTCATGTGTATTTCAGGTTGACAAGATAGATTCTTCATCAGGCCGGAGAGTTTCACATTGTCAAGGTTCGACAATTTATGAGGTATTTGACCCACGAGAATGAGGACATTTGCAGAGATGAGTTGTGGTGGTATAGAGTGGACTAGACTAAGTGTCCAACCATATCTTGCGATTGTTCATATGAGGACATAGGATCAGTGGATGTTTACCTTAGATTATTGCATGGTTATTATCTAGTGAGAGCCACTGACACATGACAGGGGCACAAGATTTGTTCATGAGTTTCATAGTGTATGACTCAGGTATGTATGAGGAACTTGGTAGGAGGAATAGGCATGTAGTACATGGATATGGAGCAGTGGTATTTTGAATGGAGTCAGGTAGTCTTTTTCCAGTGGAAAATCTGTTATGGTGCCATGAGTGTTTTCTCAACCTTAGGGATTGAGGAGTAGGACTATGCAGTGTTGTACTTGGATTGACATGTGTTATTGGATGTTGAGGTTGTCTTCCTAGGTATTGGGAACCTTTTTTCCAAGCAATTTATGCACGAGAGATGTTTCCAGGGTTTGAGAGGATATGGACTGATTGTATTCAGGAGGAGACTTGTTTGGTGGCTAGGGAGGATACAAATGGTTTGAGTGTCATGACTATGGTCATTTTTATTCACAGTTTCCACACTGGAGAGGAAGGGGAAGAAGTCATCAAGAATTAGTAGAAGAGGTTGATGAGGTTGCAGAGAAGTTCCAGAGGGATATATTTTCGTTCTCTTCCCTTTCATGTATAGTTTCTAGCAAGGGGACTTGGTTGGTGGATAACAGAGCATATTTCCATATGAAATATGCCAGAGAGTTGTTTAACACTTTCACAGAGACCGACTTAGACTTGTGTGTGGATCCTGGAACGAGATTCAAGCATGCAGTACGAGGATCTGGTACAATATCATTCTGATCAGAGTAAAGAGAGGTGTCGAGGGTATCAAATGTGTTATTGGTTCCATAACTCGGGAGGAGTATTCTCTCAGTCTCAGATATTGAGAGAAAGGGATACCACACATTATTTTGAGTTAGATAGGTGTTGTGTATGCCCATAGGATAGACCTTCAGATCAACAATGGTTCTTGGAGTTAAAGGGGGGAAACCTATCCATGTTGTGGTCAGTAGGAGCATAGAGATAGATGAGGAGGAGTAGGTTTCTCCATCAATGGTGAGGCATGTTTCCCCACTAGTAGCATAGGTACATAGGGAGAAGGTAGCTCCATGAGTGGTGGGGTAGGTGGCCCCACTAGTTGTACTGGCTCAGAGGGAGAGTCATTCTCTTAGTGGGAGCCAACCTTTAGGTCCAAATGGGAAAGAGGCATCTTCTTGTATTTTCAGGTAGGTGTCATGGGTTGAGATGGACAGATAGGAGGTTTAGAGGCATGAGGCTTCTAGGAGTAGGATGTCTTCCAAGATGGGATCATGTGAGACAATAAGATTTGCTTCAATGATAGAGGAAGCAACCAATTAGATGGATTGGAGAGAAGATGTGGTAGAGGCTCTAATACGAGAGACAAATCTACTCCCAGATGATGATGGAGGATGCAATGCCTCCCTCGCTAAGAGGGAGTGTTGATGATTTGGTAGTATTGGGAGGCATTCCTACTTGTGGAGTGTGGTAAGAATACCTCCCTCACTAAGAGGGAGTGTTGATTTTTGTATCTTTGGGTAGGTATTCTCACATGACCCTAGGTGTTGGGCATGTGGGAATCATCGTGAGAACCATATCTCACATGACCCTCGGTGTCATGTGGGAATCATCGTGAGAACCATATATCACTTTCGGTTTGGTGAAAACCCCATTTGATTTGAGTGGGGGCTTCATAGGTTCGATGATGGGCTTTCAGGGCATGTTTTGGGGCTTAGGTATTCCACCGATGATGATGATGGACTCTAAGATAATCGTTATAATCTAACCGCTATGAATAAACGAGTTGAAGTTGAACACCTTGTAATTTCATTCAACAAGAGCCAATGATGTAAAACCACTACTGAAATGCAAGGGAATCTACCACTCGTGCCTGGATATCCCAGGTTACTAATTGGTTTCTATATTTCAAACCTGGATAATGATCTTATCTATTACGATGAAATCTCAGTCAAGGAGGGCCTTGATGTATCCCCCATCAATTGACACAAACCATATAAAGGTACATAAGGGAAGTTGTTGTGGGTGGGAAATCCTTCCTACGGAATAGCACTAAGGGTTTTACCATGCATGGAGAAATGACCTAAAGATCTTACCTTTACCATCATCCCATGCCTAGACCCCATTACTCATATGTAAATACAAGGCTCAAGATGTTAAGTTTACGCATCTTTTATTCTTTTCATGTTTGATGTCGCATCCCTTTCGTGCTTGGTCGCTCTTTTGACTTCAACTCTCATCCCACGTCGACTCCACATTCACTAAAGAAACAAAAGAAATCCATGCATTTGATCTATGAACTACTGTGTTAGAGATGTAATCAATCATACAATCAATATTCCAATAATGACAATCTCATATGCATGGGATCCGAAAAGAAATTTTGTTAACTTCTACAATGATACTCATTTACGATAAAGCTTTCCACCACCCTCCTCGATCCTCGGTCCTAGGCTCTTTCCACCTGCCTTCCAACTTCTCTTTACTTCTCTTTGCACAAGGATGCATAAAGGTTGGGACAAAGGAAATGCTCAACGGCATAGCTCTTTACTATGATTTTCCTCTCCTTCAAATGGGACCCCTAACCCTTCTTTTATAGCTAGAAGAAGCTAGGTATTTGGTCGAGGACCCACCATGCATGGCCGAAGGCTTAGTTAATCCTACCCAAAGGTGCAAGTGTTTCACACCAAATTTCCTGCTTATAGGTACACATGGGTTGTTCTGGGTCAGCTTATTGCACACGTTGTTCAAGAATGGAGTAGGGCCAAGGCCTCAAGGGTTTTAAGAAGAGTTGTTCAAGAAATCTTTGGCAAAGAAGGAATCGAGATGGCCCCATGCCGTAGCATGTCCGTGAAAATTAGGGTTATAACAACATGCCCCCTAATGTGTGAGGTCATAAGAGCATCCGATGGATGAAATACATTAACAATCTTCACCAATGTGCCAAAAAAGTGAGCCTGTGGACCGTAAACGAGGTGTCGTCAGAAAATGTTAATTGTCGACCGAGTATGCCCATGCTCAATATAAAATAAAATCATGGCTACCAATCAAATACACCATAGATCCATGTCATATAACTATATAAAGTGGTCATTTTCAGTGAAATACACATTGGATCTACATCTCAAATCAAAAAAGATATACATGCAAAGTAACCATCTTCGTAGAAGCTGATAAATCCTGATGGATAGAGATGAGGGCTTCGAGTTTGAGAAACAACTCTAATATTCAAACCCGTGTAGGAGTGTAATATGAGTGTACTAATTCACTACACAGAGGTATTCGATGGCTCCGCCTGGCCATGGACTGAGTGGGATTCAAGAATAGACCTAAGGCTTCATTGAATCTGAACAAAGACTTGATTGGACTTACGCTGTGCATAATGGCAAGGGATCAAATCCAGAGGGGTTGACTCATGCTTGGTAAAACTTCCCTTGGTAAATAGCAATTAATAACCGATGAGACTCGGGCAGCATGGACTTGACATAAGTTCACGATGCAAGAGGTAACGCAAACTCTCCATATGTTTGAAGGATAATCAAATGGAGGAGGACATGTTCTAAAGCGAGAAAAGATTCCTAAGGTCGATAAACTCGTGAGTTTGACATACAAACCTAACGCATGTGATTTATCCAAGGGCTACCATTATGCCGCCTTTCAATAATACAAAGAAAATACCTTTTCCTTCCTCTTTTGGGGTATATTTGATTTTTTGTCTTTTTTCAATAAATTTGGAAAAGTATAAAGAATGTTACATTACGAGGGAATGAGTGTCACAAACATACAAGTTCGAGGTGCAAGGACAAGACCGATATTCAAAGAAAGGACACTCGAGAAAAAATCCCTCCCTCTAACCAAAGGTGTCAATATGCAGAGGCAAAGTGCTATAGAGTTTGCATATAAGGCATGCTTCGCATAATTTAGTTGAGAGCAACATGAAGCCGACATTAGACAAAAGACTAGATGTAAACGATTAACAAAAACACACAATGGTAACGCCCTTGGATAAGTTTAACGATCCCATAGAAGGTAAGCTCTGTGGTTTTTCATATATTTAGAGAGTTTGAAAACGTAAAAAGGAGACTCCATGGGGTACCTTTTTCTTCAGTAGTCTAGTCGGTTCGAAAAGGGGTAAATTATAATCGAAAAGATGTCTATTCAAACCATTTTAATGGAGTGTGTGATAAAGACAAGATCACTCACCATTTTTTTCTATTTTTTGCGAGTCCAAAAGCTTAGCTATGGACTCCATCAGAATATTCTTCTAGACCATTTTAACAAGTGTGAAAGAATAAGGTCACCTCACTCCATCTTTTTCAATTTTAGGGAGTGTGAAAGAGCTTAACTAAGGACTCCGGGGTTCCTTTTTCATACATTTAGTCCCTCGTGCCCAAAAAGGGTTTAAATGATACCGAAGAGTACTCTTCTACAGAGAACTGAGTTCCTTAGAGTATACCTTTGTTTATATAGTTGACCATACAAACCTAAAAAGGGGTAAACTACCGCTAGATAGGTGTGACTTCAAATTCTAGTTTAGTTAGCGTGAAAGGCCACAAGATCATTTTCATGTTTAGAGGGTCTAAAAGGGCTTAAAAGAAGACTCACTGGGGCTACTTAATTCATGTATGAAATCGATTTAGGTAGGAACGCCGCTAGGCTCTCTAATTCAAGAGTCTCTCTCATATCGGACTGGAAAGTCTCCCAAAAGGGAAGAAAACGCAAACCATGGTGTAAGTCCTCCTACGAGATAGAAATTGTAGTCATGGATTAAACGATAGCCTCATCCGAAGGAAATTAAATGCGAAATCACGCAATGAGGGTCTTATTAACCTAAAAGGGTGAAGTAAACCTAATTCATACTCCACATGACGCATTGGTTCTCGCTAGACCCGCGCATTCTATCAAGAAAGAATACCGCTAACGAGGGCTTCGAGGATGTAAAAACAACGAGATCAGACTCATATGGATACTCAAGCCCACTTGGACTAAGAGGGGAAAACAAGGGCTCTATGCCCCATTGGATAAACCAATGGATCAATTGTTGAGACTCAAGTCTTGGGAAGGCCAACATGATTTCACAAGTTCCTACTCAGAAGCAATTGAACATCGAGGATAAGATGCCACATAATTAACTCGCGGCGGGGTAGAGTATACCTAATGCTAGGAACATATAAAGTGGTAGTCTAAAATAATGTCAAATTAGGGTGGTGATTATCGATGTCACCGGTCGATAGGGAAAATGCTTCCATTGTGAGGGAAACACACGAAAGAGCTTAGACACCACAAAGATTCATAGCATATACATAATCATGCTCGAGAACCATATTGAAATCTAACTAGCCTTGCACCACCATAACATCAACAAGGACAATATTCCCACCTAATGGGATAGGAAAACGAGGAAGAACCCCAAATATTCACTAAGATCGCCCATTAAAATCCAACAGCTTATGTGAAGCAAACACAAGATTGGGAGATCCCAAGACTTCCCAAACCGAGGAGGATAAAATAATTTTAAGTGAGGTCTTCATCCACAATACATCGATAAATGCTTGTTGAATTAACTTCAACCCTTATTTGAAAAGGTGCGTGAGGAAGGAAGATGAGGCTCAACAAGGTCGCTCCAATCAAAGGAAATCATTTAGGGCTTGAGGGGTGTGCATGAATGAGCTTAATGCCCCCTTATTCGGAAAGTAACAACTAGAAATTTTAAGAACATAGTCGATGCATTAATACTACTCCCAAAAGAGGAGTGGGACTAACCGATGATCAGACGGCAGGACCACTTTTCAACTATCGGGTTGAATAGGCCGCGAGACTACATGGTCTAAAGGCACTCACCCCTCAAAAGAGGAGCGGGATCAACCGATGACTACAGATTCCAAGAGATGACCACTTTCTCAACCAATGGTTGAATAGATGAGAGACTACAAGGTCTAAAGGCACCTCACCCCTCAAAAGAGGAGTGGATCAACTGATGATCACATCGACGGATTCAATTTCTCAACCAATGGTTGCATAGGTTGAGAGACTACATGGTCTAAATTTAAATTCTAACCTTGTACAAAATCTACTACAAACCGACATATTTTCAATAAATAACGTAAAAGATACAATGGAAAAATACAAACATTACACGTAGATTTTTCACCTAGAAACCCAAACCCTGAAAACCAACATATATTATATTCATACATTGTGTTACATTGTTTACAATACAATATACATATAGTAGCCAAGTATGTAACCGTTTCAACCCTAACCTAATGACCTGATTAGTCCAAAACCCTAATTCCTTAACTGTAATAGAAAACCATCTATGAAAAAACCATAAAATAAAAACCACCTAAATATCATGTGGTCCCTAAAGGTGTTGTCCCTGTGACATATGTCGCCCCGAAATATGTCATCCCGCATTATGTCAGCCTGAAAATATGTCATTCCACGCGAAAACAAATTGCATGTTGCCCCCTAACCCCTCATACCAAATAAGAAACGCCGACACTACTACTCATGCAAAGAATATAACACATACCCAACATTCTCTTCCCACTCTTTGTTTTCATATCAATGTGTTACAGGGTTACATAGTTCATCAAACGTATAACATTGCCCATGGATCCTCTACACCAAGAGAACTTCCTAAAGGCTCACAGATTTTGTTAATGACCAGTAACATCTTTCAAAGTGTCCACCTTCATCGCTGATAATTTCTTTTCTTCAATCATGTTCCCTCACAAAGTGATATTGAACATCAATGTGCTTTATCTTTGAATGATAAGTAGGTTCTTTGCCAAGAAAAATTGCACTCCGACCGCCACACTCTATCCTTATAGCTTCTTGTACCAACCTAATAATTGAACACAATCTTTGTAACCATATTGCTTCCTTTACTTGCATGAGTGGTCGCTTATGTATTCGCATTCGTGAGTTGAGTGGCACTACACTGCCTTTTGCTCATCCAACTTATTGTTCTAAACAGGTTAAACATTATTACCCTCTGTTGTGATCTCCTACGATCCAAATCTCCAAACTAGTATGCATCCACAAAGACATGTATATCTAATTCACTTTGTCCAATCTTGGTCTTCCTTGAGAGCACAATCCATAGCTAGTAGTGCCAATGCTAAATACCGAAGTCCCTTTTACCTGCTAGTCCAATGCTCCTTCCCCGGTTTTGACATACATCAGCCCAAAACTCCTAATCGTGATGTGTAATGTCTTAGTCTAGTAATGCACTATTGCATACATCAAAACTACTAACTCAAGACTGTGATATGGGAACATGAGACATGTCCTCCTTCTTCATGCGTGTCTTGGGACACTAATCCTACAGAGAATTTACACCAATGGGAATAGGAACTCACTCAGCTTACATTCCCAAAGATATTAAAACCTCCAATATTGTTCTACATATTTTCTCCTCGATTTAACCGTAGCTCTCCTTTTCTCGATCTCTTTAATTTCCATGCCCAAAATGAAATTTGAAGCACCAAGATCCTTCATGTCAAATTTAGAGGACAATCACTTTTCACATCCTGATAATCTCCTTGTTGTTTCCATCGAACATGTCATCCACATACAAGACCAAATAAATCAAATGATCACCAATTAATTTAGGAATACACACAATGTATCCTCTTTGCTTCTTTGTGAAGCCAAGTCCCAAAGTGATATAAGTATCAAATTTTGATACCACATCCTTGGTGATTGTTTTAAACCACAGGACTTTTCAACAGACACTCTTCTTCCTTTCACAGCATAACCTTCTTTTTGCTTCATAAAGATTTCTTCTAGATCCCCATGTGTGAATGTTGTCTTCACATCCATTTGTTCTACTTCAAAATCAAATGCAAAGAAAGAATAGATAATATAAATCTTATAGAGGCTAACTTGGCAACAGGAGAAAAATCTCACCAAACCAATTCCCTCAACTGAATAACCCTTGGTATCGTGAGCTTTATTGGCTTCGTGGGACACCTTTTCGCCATGGCTTCCACGGACTGCGGATAAGCCTCTGTTACAAAGTAGAGATCACGCTATTTTTTCAGTTGAAAAGAAATGGCAAGCGATTCCAAGATGGAGATCGAGAAGTTTAATAGGGAAAATCTTGAGTTGGTGGAAGCTCAAGATGGAAGATCTTTGCGGATCAGAGATCGCTGATCACAAGATCCATAAAAATGGCACCTACAGAACTTCGCAGATGACCTGAAAAAAGATCTGGATCTAAGGCAATAGCAAAATTGACCGGTGGTTCTCCTATTCAAGACATCAATGTGTCAGAGGAAATTACAACCAAGGATTTATAGGGAAAAGTCGGGGAAGTTGTATCAATCTAAATCCCCCGGGTAAATAAACCATTCCTGGGAAAGAAGTTGTATAAATTGAGAATGAGAGATGGAGACTTGATGGGAAAGCATTTGAACGCCTTCAATACTGTGGTAAGTCAATTATATCCGCTATTAAAATTTCAGATGAAGATAAATGTATCAATTTGTTAAAATTTCTTTACTAGACTCGTGGGATAGTCCTGGTTGTGGCCATAGGTAGTAATACAACTTTGAAGTTTGAAGAAGTGGTCTCGGCCCCCATTGTCTGAGGAGATGAGATGAAAGAATATGGAAGGACATAGCACAAACATTATTTGCAAGAGGACGCTCCAAGAAAGAAATAAATTCACTTTCTCAAGTGGGAGATCTAAGTTCAAGGGTAGATCTAAATCCCATGAAAAGTTTGTAAAGGTATGTTGAGGGAAAGAAGGGCACTCATACAGTGTTGTAGATCCAAAGTTGAGAAAAGAAGGGATCTCAAGAATCTTCTTCTAAAGAAGAAAAACCTACATAGCGCTGAGGGATGTGTAATTTGGCCTCTTCTGCCACATGCATCATGAGCATGGTTGATTGATTCTAGGTGCATCCTTTTCATATGACTCCCCACGTGGAGTGGTTCTGCGGCTTAATATGAAAGTATGATGGAGGTAATGTTTTCTTGGGTAATGATCCCACAAACTGTAATCATAGGAAGAGGAAGGGTCAAGTTGAGACTCATATATGGAAGGATAGGAACACTACCTGGTGTTCTAATGGCCCCGTGTATGGCCATAAATTTGTTTTCTCAGAATAAAATGGAAGATGCAGAGTAAAAATAATTTTTGAAAAGGGAACTCTGTAGTGGATGGTTCGAGGAGCAATGGTGTTGACGAGGGGAGTTCGGCTCTGGAACTCAGATAAGCTAAGCACTATTAGTGATGGGTGTAATAGATCCATTGTTCTTGATATTGAAGGAAGAAGAAAGAACTCCTACCGGAGAAAAGGTTAGAATTTACACTAAAGGAACCTCACCCCTCAAAAAAAGGAGTGAGATCAACCGATGATCAGATCAAGATGACTACCTTTCTCAACCAATGGTTGAATAGAATGTGAGGAAACCTCATAAGACTTAGAATCAGAATAGCTTGTAGACAGGGACCACAGTCTTTGTAACTTTGGAATGCCAGGGCACAAACGAGTAAGGTTATCTCTCTCTCAAGAAAGATTATAAGGGAACTTAGGCTTACGCCCCATCCGGCTTCAGTTTCAGAATGCATCTAATGCCCCCAAAGATGACTAGCAGTTGTTGGTTGCACATCTCCAACGTGATCTGTAGAGGTTAGTGATGGGTCGATAACATGACTTGCAAAGGCTAGTGATGGGTCGACAATACGACTCTGCAAGAGGGCTACAAACCTATTACCACATGACTACAAGGATCGACTTTTTCCAAAGATGACTCTGGGTGAGGGTGGGTGTGTGTTCCCCAGCATAACTCGCAGTGGCTGGTTGGATGTTTTCAACATGAATTGCAGAGGTTGCCAACCTATCTCCAACATGACTCGCAGAGGTTGGTGATTTCTTCTTCCTATTCTTTGTCTTTCTACTTCATTTAGACTTCCGGTTACTAGTAACCGTATTCTCACCAGAGGGAAGGAGAAGGAGAGGACAGAGACTTTGCTGGACGGCTAAGAAACATCAAACAAGATTCCCACAAGGATTTAAGGTGATAACCGAGAAGTGTCAAGAGAATTTGGGACATTTGGAATGGTACCCCAACCGCCTGTAGTCCCACATTCAACCCAAGAATGTACAAAGTGGCCCTCAAAGGGACACCAACGCTTCAAGAAGGAAAAGCACAAGAATCCCTTGCGAAGGTTCCTTGGTTGGTATCATCGTGAAATTTAAACTATGAAGATCATATGCATAGGTTCTTCCCTTGCAAGATCGTTCAAGTCCATAAAGTCTCACAAACTGACTCTGAAGAACCAAAGGTATCAAAACAATGCCTATAATGAGGCGGCTCCATCGCTTCTAAGTGGAAGACCAAAACTCATGACCAGTGGAGAGGGTGGTCTACCACCCTAGGTCGAAGACCCAAATCAATGACTGACTAAATCACTATAGAAAACTAGGAGCACAGAAAGCACGTATACACTTAAATTTCCTAAAGGAAAATCAACCAAACGACTAACTAGTTGGAAGAATAGCCATACCCAACCAACACTAGAGAAACTTACCAAAGCAGTAAGTGCAACTCAAACATGTAAGCACCCTCCAGGTATACTCAACAAAGAATGGCCCGATGTCTGCCCCAGGTACCACAGTATACCCCCACAATCACCTGTATATGTCTCTAAAAAATATAGGCAACTAGGTTTCCAGCCCACGAACAAATACCAAAGTGCAATAACAAATTGTGAATTCACAATGAGAAGGGGCATTGAGCCCTAAAATCAAGCCTCAAGGGTATCAAAGGAAAGTGGTCCTAATAAAATTGAGGACCCTCAAACAGATTTTGATAATCTAATGAAGCTCCATGGAAAATGCAATCACCGGAATCCCAAGACAAGCCCTCTAGATGTGTTATCCACTATGATTGGTCCCATTTTGAGGGTTATCTCCACTACCTCTACACGTACACTGTTTAGCCCCTCGTGTTGTAGGGGTCCCAGATAACTTTCACGAGCATCGACTTCTACACTCCTTAGCACAAACTCGAATGTTTGTTTTATAGCCTTCAAGAGTTTCATTTCCAACCTAAATCAAGGCTCTAGCCCAATATAGTTGATGGACCCTACAAACATAAAGTCTAGTCAATTTTAATTAGCTGCTCTTTCATCAGTTTGATTTACTCGTAAGTACCAGAGTGTAACCGGATGGTGCTAAGACTCTTGTGAAAATGATGAAACTTATATGAACACTAGAAAAGAATGATTATAATTTTTTTTTCTTTGAAATGTTTTTAAAATTAGAAGAAAACATTAACGCCACGCCAATTTCTTTTTATTTTCAAATAACAAATGCAAAAGAAATGAAAGAAAGAGATCTAACAAATTAAGTTTTTTCTTTATATTTTCTTCTAATCAAAAGGTAAATAACAAAATATTCTAAAAAGAAACCGATGAATGCATGATTCATGGCAACTCATTTTTCTAAAAGAATTTTTTCTAATGAAACTCATTTTCTTTAAAATTTCAAGCTAAAAATAAGTTAAAAGCTTAGAAACACAAGAAATATTCTAAAATGAAAAAGAAATCTATAAGAGAGTCCAAACCTAGGATAAGATGCTATGGTAGAGACCATGAACCCTGAGAGGTTTAACTCTTGACAAGGAAAGGATGATCGCCTCTCCTTAAACAAAAAATTTTTCTCAACAAAAGTACTGGCCGACAAATTCAACAACCGTGTGCACAATGTGAGCCATGTAAGGTTAAGAGAGTGTACATGCATGCACCTTAGCGCAGCCAATGCACTGCAACTCTTCAAAAATGAATATACAAGCAATCAAGCACTGGCTGAGACTACTGGTATTGAGAACCGTAATCTCTTGAAGACTCAGAAACTTACTTTGACATAAAAAAGAAAACAATTGAAGGAAAATTTACAGAACAAACCAATCCGAGGTGAAACTAAGCTACAAACTACAAAAAAATAGAGACTAGAATGAGTTCCATAAAACCCCCGAGAAGGATTACTTCTGACAAGTG
Organism: Picea sitchensis; assembly: GCA_010110895.2. NCBI lineage: Eukaryota > Viridiplantae > Streptophyta > Pinopsida > Pinales > Pinaceae > Picea > Picea sitchensis. The sequence goes on from SNQJ01S0075032.1 coordinate 20,934, forward strand.
AGAGGATGACTCATTTAAAAAGAAATTTCTTTCAAATCATACATCGCTGGCCGACACTTCTCAAATTTTAGCGTGGTACATCGCAATGGGAAGGTAGGGCATGGGTATTACGTGCAAACCTTATATAGGCCGCATGTACCTATGTGTGTCTTGAAAAAACACAGTCAAGCAAATATTAGAGATAGCTGGTATGGAAGACGAGAATCTATGTTAGCTCATACTTTTGTATAAACTTTAAAAACAAGAAATGAAACCGATTCTTAAAAATACCCAAGAAAAAAACATTCCCAAAACCCCAGAGATCCCCATGGTCACTAATTCTATCATGGGTGGATATCCCCACTGACTAGCACTAAGGGTTTTATCATGCATGCGTAAATGACCTAAAGATTCTTACTTTTACCATCATCCCATGCCTAGACCCCATTATGTAAATACAAGGCTCAAGAGATTAAGTTACGCATCTTTATTCTTCTTGTTTGATGTTGATCCCTTTTTATGCTTGGTCGCTCTTTTTTAACCGCAACTCTCCTCCCAATCTTGACCTACATTCACTAAAGAAAAAAAGATCACATGCATTTGATCTATGAACTAATGGTTAGATGTAATCAATCATACAATCAATATTCCAATAATGACAATCTCATATGGCGGAAAGGGAAAATAAATTATTGTATTAACTTCACAATGATACCTGACAATGATAAATTCGGTCAAGCTCTATCCCGTCCCTGGGCTTCTTTCATCAAGCTTTCCAACCGCTTTTTCTCTATACTTCTTTTTGCATAAGGATGGATAAAGGTTTGGACAAAGGGAATGTACAATCAGGTATAGTTTTTTTTACTATGATTCTCCTCCTTCAAATGGACACTCGAATTTCTTTTATAGGCTAGAAGAAGCTAGGCATTTGTCGAAAGTGACCAACCATGCATGGTCAAAGGTTTAGTTAACTTACCCAAAAGTCAGGTTTTCCATTAGCAACTTTTCTTTTTCCGTTCTTTTGTAGGTACACGCTTTGCCGCTCGTCACTATCATGTACATCGTTGTTCAAGAATGGATCGTGGCACGGGCCTTCATAAACGGGTTTTTAAGAAGATTTGTTCTGCAATGTTTTGGCAAAGAAGGAATATAATGGCTCCTCGGTTGTGTAAGCATGTCTCACCGTAAACATGCTATAACAAGTGTGAAGAGTGTAGTAGTAGAGAACAAATAATGTAGGGATGGCTAGGATAAATGTGCTAAAGGATTGAAAATGTCCGACACAAGTTAACTTCCCTTTAACAAATAAGCACAACAAATAACTTGACTTGGAAACATTGCTTCAATAAGGACCGAAAAAATTGTCGTTAATGACTGGAAGAGTAACCGATCGACGGAGTCTGAGAACTCATGGAGATGGTAATGATTCAAAGACAATGGATAACCAAAGTTTTGTACATAAACACAAAACAGGTGCATTGTTCAAGGGTGACTCAATAGATGGTTTCCATTTGTGAAGATGACTAGATGGAAAAAAACCCCACTCTTTTTCCTTATTTCATATTTAACGAGCATGAAAGAAAATAAAAGTATGCTCAATGTTCTCACCCATGGATTTATTGTCAAGCCCGGGGAGGAGACTAGTGCTCAATTCATCATTTCATATTTATAGAGTTTGAAAAGACAAAGAAGACTCCAAGGGTGTTCTATTTCGTAAATTTAGTTTCCCGAGTTCGAAAAAGGATAAAAGAATACAAGGGAAAACTCTTCTAGCCAAGGTGGACTAGAGTATTCATTTTACGTAATTAGTCCATCTGGTCCGGAAAAGGGGTAAACTTGCACCAAATAGATACCCTTTCAGATCGATTTAACGAGTGTGAAAGAAAATAAGCTCACTCAAAAATATTTTCATGTTTGGGGAGTTTGAAAAGAGCTTAAAGGAGACTCCAAAGAGTTCATTTTTTGTATAGTTTTTATGAGCTCGAAAAATTAATAAAAGTATACTCATTAACTTATTCTCATGTATTTATACGCACGAGAAAGAACAAATACTAAGCTCATGGTTATCTGTTTAATTTTTTAACAATCTTGCAACAAAGAATGAAACCATGCTCTAAGTGCCTTCTTCATTTTTAAACGAGAATGAAACAAAGAATGAATTGTGCTTGGTATTGGTTTCATTTTTATACGAATTGAAATAGAGAATAAAACTATGCTCGAGGTAGGTTTCATTTTTACACAAGCTTGAAACTAGAAAATAAACTATGCTCAGGGTAGGTTTCATTTTTACACAAGCTTGAAATAGAGAAAAACTATGCTTGGGATTGGTTTCATTTTTATGCGAGCTAGAAAATGAGAATTAAACTATGCTAGGATGATACCCATTAGTGGGTTTTCTTCCCAACATGATGTTAAGAGGATGGTACTATGTCCCCAGTATGGTCACCAATCCGTTGTAGGATATTTTCACCATGCAGAAGTCACCTCTGTTAGGCTCTTCCTAGACCTAAGACAGAATAACGATGTAATATATAGACTTTCCTAGATCTAATTTATACATGAAAAGGATCTAATGAAATGGAAGGCTTGCCCTGTAATCTGAGGGTTGTCCCTAAAAGATATTTAGCTGTTAATTTCCATGAATATTTCCTTCGCCCTTACCAGCTCAGATTTTCACACATAGAGACACAAAAACCCTTCACAAGATCCAACTAATCATAGATAAATTAATGATAGATCTAATAATATATCATAACACATAAAAACATGAATTTATCCACAAGGAAACATAGCAATTACATACACATCCAAGTAGAGGGAAACATCTTTTACATCTTCTTTTTATCAAATGGAACAATTTACAACTTACAATCTGATAGCCTGGTGAAGCTCTAACCAAATTCCTTGCCCAAGCTCCTATGAATAATACACCAGTATAAAATTACTTTCTATTTTCCTCCCCATTTCCCATGAGAGACCACCATTATTTATAGGATAGTAGAGATAAGATCAAAAGGTAGTTTGGATAATATATCCATGCCGAAAATGAAAATCTTCTCGAGGTCGAACCACATGTTAGCACTGATGTTCGCATCATTAACAAATTTGGCCCAAATAGTATGTATGGAAAGGCACTTTGGAAATTTGACACTTTCGCAGCATCATAACACTTTCGCAATGAAAGTTCTAAAAATATTTTTTTGCAGCACCAGGCAGCCAACATCATGCCAATTTCGTCAATGAAAAAAATATGGAAATGTTGGGCAAAAGTTACAAGTTTTTTCAAATTAAAAATTAGTTTTTAAGGGATAATTTTTCTTCTGAGGCTTATGTGCAGGGTACTAAATTTTTTATAAAAGATATTGGAGCTATAATAGCACCCAATCTTTAAGTCATCCACCAAAGCTTGAGGACAAGACCATATGATAGCACCAAGCATCAAGCACTCAACGCAAGCGTACATGACATAGAAAGGAGGAACCCACATGAGACCTAATATTTTAGTCAACACATCAATATATGTCATGATCATTGATGTATATAAACACCAAAAGGTTCATCCATCCTCATAGATGTGGTATAAATCCCCATACCAAAAAATAAAATCCAACATTGAGTAAAACCCTAACATGCCAAATACCTTGATTATTATCTAGATATGTGTTATCTAGGTGGATATCGGTGGCCACCCACCTCTTCCAACTGGCTCAAAACAGTTTTCTTACAATTTTGGCAATTTACTATTTTTAGTAGTTTTAACTTTCAGGGTTATTTTGAGGGCCTAAATGAAGGTTTTTCAGGATAGAGCTTCTAAATGATATCCAAAGTCATTATTGAGCCCCCAAAATGAATCTCCTCGATGATACCTTTCCAACGGGCTATCATACACCTAAAACGAAGATCGTATGCAAAAGTTACGACCCCGAGAAGTTGATGTACTAACTTACCCAAACATGGCTCACATGACTTTTGGCGCTTCATCTCCTAGGGTTAGGTTTTTGGATGTCTAAGGTTTTTGGCATTCCTGTTTATTGTAAAAATTCCTTTAGAGCCTCATTGTAATCATCTTCTTGCAAATGAGCGCAACCTTCACATCTCTTCTCAGAGATAAGCCGCCACCATTCCAACAAGCTTGTTTCCGCTGCATTTTACAATTTCATCTTATTTCCTTATTGAATAGAAAACCAATTTTACTGTATCTCTATTATTTTGTGTTAAGCACCTATTAATAATCTGTAGTCATTTCGTTCTACTCATAAAATATGAATCAGTGGTATCAAAGCGATCTGCTCCTTGTCGTCTTAATGCATGTCCCCAACGAGGTCGAAGTACAAAGAGTTGGGTCTCGAGCTTGTTTCTATTGAGGACAAAAGCTCTCGCACACCCAAGCGACCTCTCATGGTAGGAGAACATAAAGATGACGAGATAGGAGATCATTTCAAACTTTTTATTGAGGAA
>SNQJ01S0075032.1:37692-53975 GCA_010110895.2 Picea sitchensis
CCTCATACTTCAATGTAGATTGAGTGGTACTACCAATTGCTACAACCAGATTATCCCAAGAGTCTGGCAAAGAACATAACAAAGTAATACACTTATCTTCTTCTGCAATTGTAATATTAACAGAGACAAGTTGACTTACCAGAGTATTAAAGGAATTTAGATGTTCTGTCACATAATCTCCATCTTCCATCCTAAGATGATACATCTTCTTTCAAAGAAACAACTTGTTTACCAGGGACTTTGATTGATACAAATTCCCCAACTTATCCCATAGTTTCTTGGTTGTAGATTCTCTTGAGACATTCAACAACACCGAATATGTCAGGCAGAGTCAAATAGTACTCCTTGCTCTTCTGTCCAACTTCTCCCAATATTCCTTTGACATACAAGAAGGTGGTGTACTAGTAGTTTGTGTGGTAGTAGATTGTGTACCAGTAGCATGTGTGCTAGTAGATGGTGTACCGGTAGGCTGTGTACCAGGATCCACAACGATCCATTGTTCTTTGTCTACAAGAAGGTCCTCCATCTTGAGCTTCCATAGCTCAAAGTTTTATCGTTGAACTTCTTTATCTCGCTTCTAGAAGATCTCATCATTCCTCTTTCTACACTCGAATAACCATTGCAAAATCTCCCACTAAACCCAGGTTTATCACAGACCCAAGATAAACTTGATCTATCAAGAGCGAGCCAAAACCTCAACAACAAAGGCATCCCTCTGAAGCTAAAAACGAGCTCTGATACCAAATGTAAGTTTTAAACCTGTGAAGTAAAGAAATTCATATAGATTCTTAAGAAAAACAGAATTTAATCAATGGCTCATACACATAGTACACACAGATTTTATATTGGAAACCCTCAACCGGAAAAACCTTTCTTATATTCATTATATCGAATTTCACCATTCACCATACAATATATACAATGTTTTTAGGTATTTCGTAGATACCAAAACCCTAATCCCTTAATCTGGGATTAATTTAGTAAACCGCTAAAAATAGCAAAATCCGCTAAAAATAGCAAAAACCGCTCAAAAAAAAAAATTTGGGGCGCTGCCCCGGCCTACCTCCCGGTGCCAAACGCTATGCATAACTAGGGGGGGCATACCCACCCCCCCCTGGGACCCCCCTAGGAAAGCTCCCAATGCACACGACACAAAGAGCACTACTAGAGGAATCGTCAAATGCAATTGTTGAATCTGACGCACCCACATACACACATGCAAAGAATATAACACATACCCAACAGGGAATGCATAGTGTGTCCATGCGGCCTTTCTTGGCTAGGTTCTATTACAATTCCTAAAGGCCCAACCCCTCCCTCAACAACATTCGAAGGTCCCTCCTGGCAGGATAATTCTATGAAGGTGTTATGTTGCATTAGGATACGAGTCAAGGTGGAAATGAAAAACTAGGTCTGGTTAATATTTTATGATATAGGAGGATGTTGGGTAGGGGGGTTAGGCCTCTACCTAGGAGGATAAAGACCTAGAAATGGGTCATGCCTTCATTTTTTCAATCCTATTCAGACCCATGACCCACCCCTTGGAGTTCACCAATTTCAAAGAAGTTGACATGGTGACCTAACATAAACTACAATTTCCTAAGGAAATACAAAGGGACATCCCTATTATTGCAAGGAGGTTTACCAAAAACTATGAACCACATATCCATCCAGTTGTCTACAAAAGGTTGGTAGGTGCACTTCTCCATGAAAAAGTGTTTCTTTGTGATTGGAGGTTGTGTTCCAGTTCTACGGTCAATAAACAATGTCATCAAATCTTGTTTTGAAATGTTTAGGTCTCTGACATAGTTTCTATCTAGACATATTGTTGTAGGATATTTTCACCCTACAGGAGTTACCTCCCTTAGGCTCTTCCTAGACCTAATACAAAATAGAGATGCAATCTATAGAATTTTCTAGATCTACGTTATACATGAAAAGAATCTACTGAAATGGAAGGCTTGCCCAATAATCTGATGGTTGTTCCTTCACACTCCTTAGTTGCTAGTTTCCACGAAGATGTCCTTCACCCTTACCATCTCAAATATACACACATAGAGACAAAAAAACCCTTCAAAAGATCCAACTAATCATGCATAAATTAATGATGGATCTAATAATGTATCATAACACATGAAAACATTAATTTCTCCGCAAGGAAACATAGCAATTACATACACATCCAAGTAGAGGGAAACATCTTGTACATCTTCTATTGATCAAATGGAGCCATTTACAACTTACAATCTGATATCCCGATGAAGCTCCAACCAAATTCCTTGCCCAAGCTCCTATTATTAATCCGCCAGTATAAACTCACTTTCTCTTTTCCTCCCCCTTTCCTATGAGAGACACCCATTATTTATAAGATCAAAGGGTAGTTTGGATAACATCTCCATGCCGATGATGAAAATATTCTCGAGGCTGAACTACGAAGAATCGGGGGTTCAATATTATCTCACGAAACTAAACCTAAAAAGGGAGTAACATAACTGGTCTCACCCTGCATTCTTGTAGGGAGTGACCGATTACTCCTTGCAAGAGGACAAGGAGCGACCTACACTTTCTGGTCACAACTTGTAAAAGAGAAACCAACGACCAAGAAAAAAGGTGTTGTAGAATCAGGGGAAAAGTGGCATAATTTAGTGTTTCAAACTTCTAATCCCTAGATGATGCCCATCAAGTGATCAAGTGGTGAATAACTTTATAACAGATGCCCCCTAAAGTGTGAGGTCATAAGAGGTGTTTGGTGGAAAAAATACTTTACAAAAAAAATCAAAGATATTTGGGTGAAGGAACATGGAAATAAACAATCATCTATCTGGAATAATAATAACATCCTCAAGGCAGGAATACCCATGCTCAGTAATAAAAACTAAGCATAGCCAACAAAATAGTACATTGTGGATCCATGCATGATGTAGACAATGTCCACAAAAGAATACACTATGGATCCAAGTCACAAGTGAAGACATATCCACGACCAAATACAAATGTGGATCTATGTCACAGTATACAAATCAATGAAATGAACCGATGCCCAAGTGATCTCTAAAGTAATCATGAATAAATTCATCGTAACTTGGGAGGGAATGCCATCAAGGAATGTGGTGGTTCCAACCCAAGGTCTTTGTCCCAAATCCCAATGGTATGAATCTACAACATGCGAATAAATGAGTCAAGGTCAGGAATTGTAGAAACCATCTGATTATTGGTCATTAATGTATACCATTAACAAACACGAGGTAATCCACCAATGATGATGATGGACCCAAATATACCTAGTACAACCTAACGGGTGTCAATACATGATTTCAAGTTGAACACTTGTAAAATCATTCAACATGAGCCAATGATGTAAACCCACTACTGAAATGCAAGGGAATTTTCCACTGGCGTCTGGATATCTCAGGGTACTAAGTGGTTTCTATATTTCAATCATGGATAATGATCTCGAGTCGACAGGATGGAATCTATCAAAGAAGAGCCTTGATGTATCCCCCATCAATCGACACAAAACATATAAAGGTACATATGACATGAAGAGTGTAGTAGTAGAGAAAAGCTAACACAGGGATGGCTAGGATGAATGTGCTAAATGATTGAAAATTTCTGACACAAGATAACTTCCCTTGAACAAATAAGCATGACAGATAACTTGACTTGGCAGCATTGATTCAATAAGGACCAAAACAATTGTCGTTAATGACTAGAAGAGTAATCGATTGACGAAGTTTGAGAACTTATGGAGATGGTATTGATTTAGAGACAATGGATAACCCAAGTGTTGTACATAAATGAAAAACAAGTGCATTGTTCAACGGTGACTCAATAGATGGTTTCCATTTGTGAAGATGACTAGATGGAAAAAAAACCCACTCTTTTTCCTTCTTTCATTTTTAACGAGTGTGAAAGAAAATAAAAGTATGCTCAATGTTCTCACCCATGGATTTATTGTCAAGCCCGGGGAGGGGAATAGTGCTTGATTCATAATTTCATATTAAGAGAGTTTGAAAAGACAAAGAAGACTCCAAGGGTGTTATTTTTCATAAATTTAGTCTCTCGATTCCGAAAAAGGATAAAAGAATACAAGGGATAACTCCTCTAGCCAAGGTGGACTAGAGTATTCATTTTACGTAATTAGTCCATATGGTCTGAAAAAGGGGTAAACTTACATTGAATAGATTTCCTTTCGGATCCATTTAACGAGTGTGAAAGAAAACAAGCTCACACGACAATCTTTTCATGTTTAGGGACTTTGAAAAGAGCTTAAAGGAGACTCCAAAGAGTTCATTTTTTGTATACTTTTTACGAGCCCAAAAAAGTGATAAAAGTATGCTCGGTAAATTATTCTCATGTATTTATGAGAACGAAAAAGAACAAAGACTAAGCTCATGGTTATTTGTTTCATTTTTTAATGAGCTTGCAACAAAGAATGAAACTGTGCTTGGAGCGCTTGCTTCATTTTTAAACGAGCATGAAACAAAGAATGAACTATGCTTGGTATTGGTTTCATTTTTATACGAGCTTGAAATAGAGACTAAAAATATGCTCGAGGTAGGTTTCATTTTTACACAAGCTTGAAACTAGAAAATAAACTATGCTCAGGGTAGGTTTCATTTTTACACAAGATTGAAATAGAGAAAAACTATGCTTGGGATTGGTTTCATTTTTATGCAAGCTTGAAACCGAGAATGAAAATGTGCTCGAGTGATACCCATTAGCGAGTTTTCTTCCAAACATGATGTTCAGAGGATGGTACTTTTTCCCCAGTATGGTCACCAATCTGTTGTAGGATATTTTCACCATGCAGAAATTACCTTCGTTAGGCTCTTCCTAGACCTAAGACAGAATAAATATGTAATCTATAGACTTTCCTAGATCTAAGTTATACATGAAAATGATCAAATGAAATGGAAGGATTACCTGGTAATCCAAGGGTTGTCCCTACATTCTCCTTAACTACTAGTTTCCACAAAGATGACCTTCTCCCTTACCAGCTTAGATCTACACACATAGAGACATAGAAACCCTTCACAAGATCCAACTAATCATGCATAAATTAATGATAGATCTAATAATATATCATAAAACATAAAAAAAAATGAATTTCTCCACAAGAAAACATAGCAATTACATACACATCCAAGTAGAGGTAAACATCTTGTACATCTTCTATTGATCAAATGGAACAATTTACAACTTACAATCTGATAGCCTGATGAAGCTCCAAACAAATTTCTTGCCCAAGATCCTATGATTAATACGCTAGTATAAACTTACTTTATATTTTCCTCCCCCTTTCCCATGAGAGACCACCATTATTTATAGGATAGTAGAGATCAAATGAAAGGGTAGTTTGGATAATATATCCATGCCCAAGATGAAAAGCTTCTAGAGGTCGAACCACATGTTAGCACTGATGTTCGCATCATTAAAAAAATTAGCGAAAATAGTATGTATGGCAAGGCGCTTTGGAAATTTGACACTTTCGCAGCATCATGACACTGTCATAGTGAAAATTCTGAAAATATTGTTTTGTAGAGCCAGACAGACAACATCAACACCAATTTCATCAATGACAAAAATATGAAAATGTTGGGGAAAAATTACAGATTTTTTATTTTTTTCTTAAGGGCTAATTTTGCTTCTCAGGCTTATGTGCATGGTGTTAGCTCCCAAAATGAACCCGTCCTTTTGGTCGCATTTTGTGATGGATAGAATGGCTATTGGTAGTTTTCTCAATTCATTTTTGAGTTTTTCTAGCTGCAAAACTTAGGTTTTGGTTTTTGTCTTAGAAAATAAGATGACCCATAAAGGTCTTCTTTTCAAAATTTTCATAATTTGCTTTCAACAGCTAATGTGTATCGAAAATATGAGTGTTAGCTGGTGAAAGTGGTGACTTTCAACAGCTAAGGAGTGTCTCTCATAGGTCTATGCGCTGGTGAAAGTGTTGAATTTCAAAATATCCAAAGAAGCATTGTCGTGGGTTGTGCGTTGGTGAAAGTGAAGACTTTCCACAACTATGGAGCAGTTCTTACGGGATCGTGCGCTGATGAAAGTGAAGACTTTCAAAAGCTAAAGGGGTTTTTTCACAGGATCATGCGTTGGTGAAAGCGGTAAGTATCAACAGCTAAGGGTTGTTTTCCACGGGTCGTTGGCTGGAGAAAGCGGGAATCACGTGCGTTTTATCCACGTTTCTAAAAGCTAATGATGATACGATCATCCCACATCATGCAAATCCAAATGATGCGCTGATGAAAGTGGGTAATAATGGAGACTCGGGTTTGCACGTCAAAATAGGATTAGGATGCGGATCTTGTTCAGTGACATATGCTGCACACTCATGGCACCAAAAATGGTAATTTTGAATCCAACAACTCAAGTACAGAGGCTGTACTGTCGGGCTGACAACATCAAATAAGATCATTGCTTCCATATCACACATTTTTCATGAAGGTTTGTTAAAGTTTCAAATGTTAGAAAACAAAGCCGACTCCCGAGTGCTTTCAACAGCGCAAAACCTCGGCTCGAACAACAGTTGCAGGGGTTGATATACAAAATTGTTGGGGTTTTCAAGATACAGAATGGCGAGGAGAGACAGTGGTTCTCTACTTAGAAAAGAGCTGGACAACCTATCTTTTTTACAGACACATCCCGAAGTCCAGAAAACTTTTTCAAACGCAGGGTGTATTGAATTCGTTGAGAGGTTGCAAAATGGTTGCCACCAGTCGACAGCAGAAGCTTTTGCCAAAAATTTCGATGGGAATAAGGCTCGTGTTGGGTCCTTGGAAATCATAGTAGATGAATCTACCATTGCTGCAGCAACCAGCCTACCAAGATCGGGCCAGAGTTGGTTCAAAACCACTGCCACCAAAAACTTGAATTTCAAAGCTTATTTAAAGGAAGAGTTCAAGCACAACGCATGGAAGAAGGGCATGCCGGTTTCCTATCTAGAAGAGGAGTGGCAGGAGCTGTTTAAGTGCATCCAACTCTACATTACCTCAGAGGGCAGGTATGACAAACTCATGATGTATCATTTTAAGCTCCTGGACCATTTCACAGGCAAGACTCTCCTCAATTTGCCTTTTTTCTTACATAAGCGTTTAACTAAGTTCTGCAAGAAAATCAGGGCTCAACCCCTAAGCATGAAAAATACTCTATGCCACTTCAGCCTCATTAAATTCATCATTCTGGAGGAATTAAAATAGCAGGGAAGGAGCTGGCAGCATTTTCTATTCTGGGAGGGTTTTGAAACACAGACTCAGCCTGTAAATGAACAGGGGAAAGGTTCAAAGAAACAGTTGACTCCTCAAAGAAGTTCAAGGAAGAGGAGGACCCTCCCAGGACCACCAGAATATAGAATCTCTGGAGTGAAGTCCCACAGGTCAAAGAAAAGGTTAAACTTTGAAACCACTACAGAACAACCCACAGAGCAGCCTACATAGAAGAGAACTAATATATTAAACTTGCCCTATACAGACTCAGAATCAGAGCAACAAGATCAATGCCCTGTCACTAAGAGTCCTGAGCAGTCAAATGAGTTTGCAAAAAACTATGAGACCTTCACTCATACAGAGGAAGGAGAAACATCAAAAATCTCTAAGTCAAAGAAATCTCAGAAAATCAAGCATCTGAAAGAGGTAATCGCTCAGCAAGAGGTTTTGGAACGGGTAATCAAAGAAAGGTATAAGAAGTTNATCAAAGGTGATGTCTTTTATTGATGGGTTTTCCAGATACAACCAGATTGTTGTCCATCCGGAAGACAAGGAAAAGACTGCTTTTACCACTCCATGGGGTACATTTATGTACGATAAGATGCCCTTTGGGTTGATGAATGCAGGAGTGACATTCCAAAGGGCAATGGACATTGCTTTCGTCGGAGAGAAAGATAAATTTGTCCTAATTTATCTCGATGATATCACTGTTTTCTCAAGCAGCCATGAACTTCATTTACAGCACTTAAAAAGGAAAATTCTGAAATGTCGAAGGTATGGCATTTCTCTTAATCCAAAAAAATCAAATTTTGCACTTAAGGAAGGGAAATTACTTGGGCATATTGTTTCAGCTGATGGGGTAAAAATTGACCCAAAAAGGGTAGAAGCAATTAAAAATTTGTCTCTTCCTAGATCAAAGAAGGACATTCAGTCTTTCCTTGGGATTATAAACTTTGTCAGAAGGTTTATTGTAAATTTTGTTGAACTCACAAAGCATATCACTCCTATGTTGAGAAAGGACTCTGAGGTAAAATGGACTGAAGCAGCTAGACATTCATTCAATGCCATCAAGGAATCCATCACAACAGCCCCAGTTTTGATCACCCTCGATTTCTCCAAGGTATTTTACATTTTTTCATTTGCTTCAAGTGATACAATCGCAGCAGTACTCTTGCAAAAAAATGTTGATGATCAGGAGCAGCCGGTTGCCTTCTTCAGTAAGGTCTTGAGGGACGCAGAAGTAAAGTATGAATTGCATATGCACTTTTCAAGTCATTGAAAGCTTTCAGAGTTTACATTCTTCAGGCAAAGGTAATAGATTTCATTCCCTCCAGTTCAGTTAAAGATGTTCTTGTCCAACCTGACATTGATGGAAAAAGGAGTAAGTGGATAGCAAGGTTGATTGAATTCGATGTTGAAATCAAACCAGCAAAACTTTTGAAGGGTCAGGGCCTTGCCAAACTTCTGGTAGAGGAAAATTGCAGGCTGCTTGAAATAAATCTGATGAGTATTAATGCAGAAAATGATCAGTCTTCAGAGATTAAAGAAGGTAAGGAAATGCAGGTCTCAGCTCACTTAGCTGATTGCAAATGGTACAGTCATATTATTCATTTTTTGCAAACTTTATTAGTCCCATCAGATTTGACAAAAACTCAAAGAAAGGCTTTAAAGCTCAAGGCCATAAATTTATGCATCAATGACAGCTTGTTGTTCTAGAAAAACCCCATAGGTTTATTGTTAAGGTGCGTAAATCAAGAAGAAGCAGCTAAGGTCATGATTGAATTTCATAATAGTGAATGTGGAGGACATCACTATTGGAAAACCACCGCACATAAAATCTTAATATCTGGTTACTACTGGCCATCCTTATTTTCAGATGTGTATAAGTTTGTGAAAACTTGTGACAAGTATCAGAGATTTGAAGGTAAACAATAGCTGAAGTCTCTTCCCCAAAAACCTATAGTGGTCACAGGGCCTTTCCAGTAGTGGGCCCTGGACTTCATAGGTGAAATTCATCCACCTTCTAGTGGTCAGCATCGGTGGATCCTTGTTGCCACTAATTACTTTACAAAGTGGATTGAGGCTATTCCCACTCGGAACGCCAATCATACTGTCATCATAAATTTTCTGCAAGAAAACATATTTGCCAAATTTGGCTGTCCCAANATTGAGGCTATTCCCACCCAGAATGCCAATCATACTGTCATCATAAATTTTATGCAAGAAAACATATTTTCCAGATTTGGCTGTCCCAAGAGATTGGTCACTGATAATGCTACTGCATTCAAAGATAAACACTTGGTGAAATTGTGTGAAGAGATGGGAATTTAGCTGGTACATTCCACATCTTAATATCCGCAAGGGAATGGCTTAGCTAATTCATCCAACAAGAGTTTAGTCAGAATCATAAAGAAGCTGCTTGAACAAAATGCCAGAGGTTGGGATTCCAAACTGAAGTTTGCCTTGTGGGCTGACAGGGTTACATATAAGAAATCAATTGGTACATCTCCTTTCAAGTTGGTATATGGTACTGAGGCCATATTTCCTGTTCAACTTGCATTGCCGGTTGCAAAGTTCTTACAAGAAACTGATTCTGAACCAAGTGATTTGACCAGGAGAATTCATAATTTGGTAGAACTACAACAAGATAGAGAGCAACTCTTGGAAAAAATAGAATTGCATCAAGAAATAATCAAAGAAACTTTCGACAAGAAATTCAAATCAGATGTCTTCAAAACAGGGGATTTAGTCTTAAAGTGGGATGCAGCAAGGCAGGAGAAGGGGAAACACGGAAAATTTGAGGCTCTCTGGACAGGTCCTTTTGTCATAACAACGGTGTAGCAGAACAATACCTTTGTTCTCCAAACTCTTTCAGGCGAGGCAGTAGCAGGTGGCCCTTTCAACGGGTGCTTCCTAAAGATCTATTTCTCATAAGGCTTCCTTTGAAGCCCTGTTCTACTTGTATATATTTCCTTTTCAGTTCTGTTTTTCTTTATTTCTGTCATTCAAATAACTCCATGCCCAATGGTACTAGCAAACTATTTTTCAAATTTCTGTTTCAAATTGTAATAAGGCTACTGAGTCTAGCTAGGTTCTTGGTCACCTCACAGGGAGATGCCCATCCCAGTTGGAGCCAAATGTTAGTTCCTAAAATGAACCCATCCCTTTGGTCTCATTTTGTGATGGATAGCATGGCTATTGGTAGTTTTCTCAATTCATTTTTGAGTTTTTCTAGCTGCAAAACTTAGGTTTTGGTTTTTGTCTTAGAAAATAAGATGACCCATAAAAGTCTTCTTTTCAAAATTTCATTAATTTGCTTTCAACAGCTAACGTGTGCCCAAAAGATGAGTGTTAGCTGGTGAAAGTGGCGACTTTCAACAGCTAAGGAGCGTCTCTCATAGGTCTGTGCGCTGGCGAAAGTGTTGAATTTCAAAATATCCAAAGAAGCATTGTCGCGGGTTGTGCGTTGGTGAAAGTGAAGACTTTCCATAGCTACGGAGCAGTTCTTACGGGATCGTGCACTGATGAAAGTGAAGACTTTCAATAGCTAAAGGGGGTTTTTCACAGGATCATGCGCTGGTGAAAGCGGTAAGTATCAATAGCTAAGGGGCGTTTTCCATGGGCCGTTGGCTGGAGAAAGCGGGCCGTTGGCTGGAGAAAGCGGGAATCACGTGCGTTTCATCCACGTTTCTAAAAGCTAATGATGATACGATCATCCCACGTCATGCAAATCCAAATGATGCACTGGGTAATGATGGAGACTCAGTTTTTCACATCAAAATAGGATTACTATGCGGATCTTGTTCAGTGACGCATGCTGCACACTCATGGCGCCAGAAATGGTAATTTCGAATCCAGCAACTCAGGTACAGAGGCTGTACTGCAGGGATGACAATGTCAAATCAGATCATTGCTTCCATATCACACATTGTTAACGAAGGTTTGTTAAAGTTTCAAATGTTAGAAAACAGAGCCGACTCCCGAGTGCTTTCAACAACGCAAAACCTCGGCTCGAACAACAGTAGCAAGGGTTGATATACAAAATTGTTGGGGTTTTCAAGCTATAGAATGGAGAGGAGACGCAGTGGTTCTCTACTCAGAAAAGAGCTGGAAAACCTATCTTTTTTACAGACACATCCCGAAGTCCAGGAACATTTTTCAAATGCAGGGTGTATTGAATTCGTTGAGAGGTTGCAAAATGGTTGCCATCAGTCGACAATAGAAGCTTTTACCAAAACTTTCAATGGGAATAAGGCTCGTGTTGGGTCCTTGGATATCATAGTAGATGAAGCTGCCATTGCTGCAACAACCAACCTACCAAGATCGGGCCAGAGTTGGTTCAAAACCACTGCCACCAAAAACTTGAATTTCAGAGCTTATTTAAAGGAAGAGTTCAAGCACAACGCATGGAATAAGGGCATGCCAGTTTCCTATCTAGAAGAAGAGTGGCAGGAGCTGTTTAAGGGCATCCAAATCTACATTACCTCAGAGGGCAGGTATGACAAACTCATGATGTATCATTTTAATCTCCTGGACCATTTCACAAGAAAGACTCTCCTCAATTTTCCTTTTTTCTTACATAAGAGTTTAACTAAGGTCTGCAAGAAAATCAGGGCTCAACCCCTAAGCATGAAGAATACTCTGTGCCACTTCGGCCTCATGAAATTGATCATTCTGGAGGAATTAAAACAATAGGGAAGGAGCTGGAATCATTTTCTATTCTGGGAGGGTTTTGAAACACAGACTCAGCCTGTAAATGAACAGGGGAAAGGTTCAAAGAAAAAGTTGACTCCTCAAAGCAGTTCAAGGAAGAGGAGGACCCTGCCAGGACCTCCAGAAGATAGAATCTCTGGAGTGAATTCCCACAGGTCAAAGAAAAGGTTAAACTTTGAAACCACTACAGAACAACCCACAAAGCAGTCTACAGAGAAGAGAACCAATATATTAAACTTGCCCTATACAGACTCAAAATCATAGCAACAAGATCAATGCCCTGTCACCAAGAGTCCTAAGCAGTCAACTAAGTTTGCACAAAACTATGAGACCTTCACTCATACAGAGGAAGGAGAAACATCAAAAAGCTCTAAGTCAAATAAATCTCAAAAAATCAAGCATCTGAAAGAGGTAATCGCTCAGCAAGAGGTTTTGGAACGGGTAATCAAAGAAAGGTATAAGAAGTTGTCTGATAACTTCGCAAAAACCAACGCTGCGTTTGAGAGACTGGCTTGGGAAAGTGTTAAAGAGAAGAAAAGAAAGCAGAAACTCACCAAAGAGTACAATAGTCTATGGTGGCTTGCCAAATGCCTTAAAAGGCAGATAAGAAGATTGAAACAAAAACAAAAGAAAAAATCCCATCTAGATTTGAGGGTACTTGCTCAAGTCGCTGTTAATATGCAAGGTGAGAAATCAGAGACACATTGAGTTTTGATGGAATCACAATTTTGAAGGTGAAAACTCGTTTTGGGTGCAGTCAGGGATTTCACCAACACAAAGCGATATTTTATGACCCGTTAGTTGGTGAAAGGCAGCGCTTTCACCAGCTAACCAGGGAAATATAAAATGAGTTAGTTGTTGAAAGCTGGAAAATAATTTTTTGAAGCCAAGGACAGAACATGTCATTTCTCACAGGTTTTGAAGGAGTTCCAGAGTATCAAGGGAATGAAAATTGCTTGCAAAGGATTCGACATCAGAGATTTGAGGGAATTTTGGAAACCACATGTAAAACAAACTTCCTCAAATATCGACCATGAATGTTGGAGAAATCCAACTGTCAAGACAGGTGTTTTTCCACATTGCAACACATCAAAGATTCCAAGAGCTGAAGGATGCAGATGGCGAATTTTTGAGATTGAAGACAATTCGAGTGCTAAGTTTAGTTGTTATGTCTTTATTTTCAAGTTGTTTAGTTAGATTTGAATTTCTTTTATTAAATACAGATCCATATTTTTAGGATCTATAAAACCGATTGTAAGAGGCTATAAATGCCTATTTTTGATATGAGACAAGGGTTCAAACTGGGAGATATTTTATGCCACTGTATAGACTCTTTTTTGCAGAAATAAAGTTCAGTTTCCTTTTGTTTACAATATCAGAATTGTTCATCTTTCATTTCCTGTACTTTGTTTCAGTTTATTTTAGTTCATAAAGAATTTTATCTCTTTATTGAGCTCATAGGCTTGAAATTAAAGGATTTCTCTCTGTCTTGTATTAAGCCCTACATTCACTTGTATTGGCAATCAAGAATAGTATTCTCCATCCTCTCTTTCAATTATTTGATCTGATTATTGTTCCTTGAAAGCACTGTATCTTTAGATGTGTGATGAGTTGTTTCTTACATAAATCATTAAAGACCCCATTGTCCCAAACACATAAAAACCATTATTTCTAAGTTACCAAGCATCCTTAGCCTACAACCCTAAGGAGTTTCTTGGAGTGATAACACCATGGATACTGTTCTATCATATATCAAACAATGCCATTTTCAACATCAAAATTTAAACTTCTTCACTGTTTCAAAATTGAACTTCAACACTCTGTTTCCAAAATTCCATAACTGAGATTTCACTTCCAGGGTGTTCATTTGCATCTATAAGTTGCATTTCACAAGAATCGTTTCAAAATATTTTGCTCAATAAGCATTCAACAATAATAAAATAGCTTGCACACAACAGGGTCGAGGAGGCACATCACCACAATAATCAAAATAAACAAAACCAACAGTCGAGGAATGGACAGACTGTGGTTCTCGATATCAACACCAGTACGCTAAAATCACTACAGAGTTCCACAAAGTGGCGACAAAAGGGATCCCTTCATATAACATAATTCAAAATTGGAACTTTACTTAACAACACTCCTAAAATCCTTTTCATTCTGGATCACAAAACACATCCAACACATATATAATTTACCCACAGAGGTATTCCTTTCATACAAAATTGAACACACAGTAGGTCGTAACCATTAAATAATGATTTTGCAATGCTCTCATCACCCCAATATCTGCACAGGACAGACTGTGTTACCAGACAAATGAGTGGGTTTAACATTCTATCTATTTTTGTATAGCGAATAATCTACTAAACCCGTGACCAAAAGGAGCACGAACAATGGATATTCTTAATTCTAGGTTGGTTATCTATACACAAAAAAATACACCACCCTTCTTTTCAATGCCATGATTCAAATTCCACCACCACAGAAAACCAAAACCTTGCAAATGACCAATACACAGTCCAAATTCATTCATATAACATCTTTTGAAATGCACCGACCCTGAGAAAACAAGAGCCAACTATTGACTTAAAGAACAAAGCGAATGTTCATGGATGGAAAATCAAGAAAACCCCATACCTGTGTAAAATTTATAAGGAGAAACGACCAGCCTGTATACCTTCTCCACGACCGAGCAAAGCAGTGCAACATCAACCAATAAGAGCAAGTGCAAAATGACTAGGGTGGCGGGCTCGAGGTATTAATCCCTAAATAGTGGCTCATTACCCCTTAATTGGGGCATATTACATTAGTAATGTTATTTTATTTATGTCAGATTTAGGCCATTAGTTGTAATTATACCTCCTAGTCTCCTATATATACGAAGGAGATATTTTCATTTTGAATCATCTTGGAATTGTACATTTATGTGGGCATAAGGAGGTTGCCCCCTCGAAGAGTCTTATTATCTGAATTTATCTCTCTTTTCAAGGCGTTGAGTACTTATTCTGAGGTTTTTCTATGCTATATTGATATTTGGTTCTTAACATATGGTATCAGAGCTCAAGGTCTTGGGGTTTCACTACTACATATGAGACACCTTGGAATTTTTGCTATAACTTTTTTTCTACAATGTTTCAGAAGGAACGTCTTGGAGGGTATTTATTATACAGATCAATGTATGTTGGGTTAAAATTTCAGCTCCTGAGGCCTTATACTTTCGGATATATATCCTGTGCAATATAGAGTTTTGGAATCTTCCTGAACTAAGTCATTGCGGAATTTTCGCTATAAAATTTTTTCTGTAATGTTTCAAACCCTAAAATCTGGAGGCTATTCACAGAAATTAGTAAGGTATCTGTGGTAAAAATTTCAGATTCTGTTTCATCCTACATTTGTATATACACCCTGTGGAAGATAGGGTATTTGACTAGTCCTATTGACTAGTCTCAAGAAGGTGTTCCAGGTAAAAAAATCATAACTTCTTCCTAGAGTAGCCAAATTGAGTGAGACTAGTTTCATTGGATAGTGGATAGTCTGTAGTATTTATGGTATGAGTTTTAGAATTTTATATCCATTTTTGTTTTCGGGGCACACTATACAAGTGAGATCTCCTGAAAAGGCCAAAAATCAGCAAATTGTGGGGAAACTACCGTAAATTCCACTTGGGACATCCAATTTTGATTAGACTTGTGGCATTGCAGAGAAGAAATATCAGAAAACTATAAAAAAAAAAGTTTCATAACCAGAAGGGCCAAAACTTTGGAGATACATTAGAAGAAATATTGTCTAGCAGAACCACCTCAAAATCAAGGTTCAAAAGTGATACTTGGCCAACATGCCACCCAAAAAGGGAAATTCTACACCAAATAAGCCTCTAGACAATCCTACTTGGACTCTTGATTAAGGTGAATAAATGCGTAGGGACATAAATGATTTACAAAGAAGATAGTAACAAAATATGAACTACAAGAGATGGAAGCTAAGTTGGAGGCAAAGATGGATGGTTTCATGGAAGGATTGAAAAATTTCGTAATAGAGAGGACACCTGAAAGTGCAAATGTATCCTATGAAATTCATGATGAGGACATAAGGAAGGTGAATCAAGAATGGAGAAACTCTAACTTTGGGTTGAATATCGACCACGTTCCTAAGATCGATATGAGGAAGTTTGATGGCAAGGACCCTATCACATGGATACTTTAGATGGAGCAATTCTTTGATCTACATAATGTGCCACATACACAAAAGGTACGAATTTATTCTTTATATTTAGAACCCAATCAATTTGTATGGTATAGATGGTTGTGTTCTCGCAAATCACTCGTCACTTGGACAATTTTCACGGAAGAA